>NPHW01005165.1:0-11733 GCA_002240705.1 Elaphomyces granulatus | reverse complement strand
TCGAGGGGATCGCTCTAATGCGCTTATCGAATGTTGTCTGTGAGACTACTGCCGGCTGGGTGGACAGCAAGTCATAACGATTCTGGGGTGGTGCCCGGCTTCTGTGCCATCTTTTCCTCCCATCGCCCTTTTGCGCCGGCTTGGACCCTATTGCGCATAACATTTGATTGGCTTAGTAGTCTGTAGAAGTTCGGAAGCATTCACAGGAGTTCACAGGAGGTAATCGTGTTGTAGTATGGAGGATAGAGCATCTGGGCGAGATTTCAAACCACTTTGGTGTGGTTGAATCAAACTCTAGACACATGCTTCACCTGCATGAATTTCTCTGGGTGACTGGGAATATGCATTTCTTGAAGCTGCAAGAGCGAGTCCGTACCCTCCCTGCCTTTCCATACTTTTTCCTGGGTGCAGCCTAAATGCGACCGAGAAGACCTGCAATTTGTCTCAGTCAGCTTGCAATCGGGATTTTTGTTTTTCTATCCACACGAAAATAATACCTTTGTACGTTGCCTTCAAGTTATGTGCAATTTCCAGATCTATGATGGCAAGCAGCTAAAGGCGGTGAGAAGTGACAGAATAGAGTATGCTAGCTGCAATTGGAATCCACGAAGAGCTATTCAAACCACTGGAGTCTGGAGGTGCCGTTGGATTTGGAATAGTTAGAGACGACCAGAGGGATTGATATTGACATACTGGAAGCTTGGAGGCCCGGTGCTGGACAGTCAATGGCTCTAGATCCTGTGTTCCGGAATTCAACTGATTCAGTCTCGGTTCTGGAATGTATGTACAGTAGGGTTAACATAACTCTGAGCAGAAAGTACATGTAAGTCAATCGACCTAACTTTCTCATAAAATCTACTAATTCTTGTTTTTTAGATGCTAGTTATAGCCGCCCTCTAGATCTTCCAAGACGAGGAGGCGCGCGTTCAAGGTCGGAGGATCAGCTCTGGAAGACACTGCTGGATAGCCTTAAGCAAGACTGCTTGTCGAGGGTGGGAAGAGGAAGAGGCGGTTCATCTGACCATCTTTAAAGGCCACTTGGGAAGGCCGAGAAGGTCCCACGCGATGTCAGATTCCTGTATATCAGTCCCAAAGATATTCAGAAGTACCCATATGTTTTGTTTTGTGGGTATTCATTCACATGCACTCCCTCTCCCTCCACCCGAACACCGAAAACTTACAGCATTCCACGCCAGAATCGAACTAAAAACTCACTCTAGCGCACAGACATCCCACTCTGACACTACTCGGATTCCATTGAACCGTGAGGCGAAAAATTCCCAGGTGGAATCGTTGCGTTCGACATCCTTTTCGCCCACTGATCAACGGGGGACCGGTTTCGGTGTTTGACAAAGGAGGCCGATCATCTGGTGAGATGATCGTGCTTGAAACTTGCTCGGTAAGTAGGCGATGAGATTGACCACGCCGATGTCCTAAGGGAGTAGTGCTGGCTTTGACGAGATATTCTCTTGCAGTTAGGACTTCCGCAATGCGCGGAATCACCGCATTTGTCAAGGGTGCCATAGCTACTCCTCCGCCTCTATCCTTTCCTCTGAGTCTCCCATGAAGTGCCATGCTCGAAACTGCTTCCTCCGGGATGCAACGCTGCTGCCACCGCCTCCTCCATTCGGCCTCTCTCCAATAAGTGCTTAAGCATGAGCCTCTCTGTGTCTATGAGGTCCCGATCATGCTTTTCTGCGATCCCTAGCATCCACACTAAGTAGTAGCGAAGCCTCGGAGGCGGAGTAGTGTGCAGGAAAAGCCTTCTTTGGTGTTAGTAAAGTACTAAGAAGGAAGGCAGTGACTGTCTCGTTGAGGGTGTGGGAAGAGAGTGTTCGAAACCACTCCTATCAACTTTCAATATCATTTCCGTCGGAATTTTGTGCAGACTCGATAAGGCTCGATCGCCGAGCGAGGAGGTCAGGAACAGAAACGGCCTATCCCAATGTCAGTATCAATGCGACCGTGGCTATAAAACTCTTCATTAGGCCAGTCTTTTCGTTAGCATGGGATTAGGAGTAAGAACCTACCCGGTGCAGTGATTCAGGAAAGGGGTCTGGGAGTATCAACCGGTCGCATGCTCACAGCATGTTAGCATAGTATCTTTGGCCAGTAAGAAGATTGTTAATGGATACTTCAAAGTCTCTCTTGATCACCCCATATGCGCCTTCGCCGCGAGAGATGGTGTTAAATCTAGATGAAGGACATCCTTGGTGTAAGCGTGCAAAAATTCGAAGTGACGGCAGTACCAATTCAGGCACCTCCACGTGGTTAAGCCTAGAAATCCAGGAGCCAAGTCAGATACAGAATGGCAAGCATGCTGAGCATATCATTTGAAACTTGCTCAGAGCTATTATTGGTAGATAGTCATGTTGACATACCTATGATACCTCGGTACCTATGCATTTATAATTATCAGCAAATCAAATATCTGCTTAACTTTAAACTGTAAAATTGTTCCTGAAACTTGAAGATTACCTTTCGGTTCGGTCCGTTTCTAATGCCTAGGTCAGAGTCATAGTAATAATCATTTATGTTTGATACCAGTAACCATGGTTCGTAGGTCTAGTTAACATACATAATCAAATGATTCACTGATCTGCCTGAACATAAAAGGTCCCTCATCCTCCTTTCAAAGACCATCCCCAACCCCCAAACGCAAGATGGAAGACCAAGTTCTCCGTGGAATACGTCACATAAAGTTCGATTTTGAACTTCTGGACAGCGACCACTTGCCGAGGTTTCCAACTCCCGAGGAGTCGGAAACGCTGAAAGACCTTTTCCCCACCCAGTTCGGAGTATGCGTGGTAGGCCCGTTTTTGCAAATCCTTGTTCGTGAACTTCCACCACATCCATGGCCGGTAACCGTCGCCGGCCTCCCAGCATATTTATCTACAGAGCCAACAACTCTCCCCTGGCAGATTGGCCATCCTGGCCCTCCGAGGAGAAAGGACTTATGCCAATATGACGCAACGCGCACCATCACCAAGGAGATATATCTTGCCATCATAGAATATTTTGAGACCAGAGCTATATCTATTGGGGAAGTCATGTGGTTTTTTGGCTGCCTCAGAATCCGAGTCCCCGAAACGACAGATATCAATGCCTTACCGGGGACATTATGTCAGGTCGCGACTTTCTACCTCACCGACGCCATCCAGTCGCCTACTGACCTTAAAGATCCCAAACATCTCCAGCCCGACGACTCTACGTACGTCCCTTTATTACGACCAGGGGTCATGGTTTCTTCAACAAATCTACTTACAACAGCAGGGGTCCTAGTCAAAAATGGCCAAAATGAAAGTTTCATGACCGTGGCTTCTCGTGGTTTCCCTCTCGAGGACACAGACGTCCATCATCCGGATCCAGACGGCCCGTTGATTGGAGAAGTCGTACGCCGTATTGGAAATACTGATATCGCTTTAGTGAAACTCCACGACAATATTCGTTTCGAAAACCGTACTTGCCAAAATCTGCTTGAGCCAGATGGAGTCATTTTGTCGGGAATCAGCGACCCATTCGCCATCAAACCTTTTTCTGCTATAACAATGGATAACCCGTTTACAGGACTGATCGATGGTCAATTCCTGACCAAGTCTATGATCAAGCTGTACTCCACGGACTCAGACGAACATCTCTGGATCGTACATACCTGGTTGTGGTATGGTCAGGACGCCGCTATGCCGGTGGCAGGTAGTTGTGGTTCGGCCATTTGGGATACGAATGACAAGGTTTTAGCATTTTTCCGATTGCTAAATGGTGAAGGCATCGGTATCGGTGTGGCGGCATCTGAGCTTGTCTTCGAAGGATTTACTCTTGCTTGAAAGGCTAACTAGTAATTCATTTAGATGCCTTATTAACTTTTTACCTTAATACTAGTTTTTACAACTAATATTTAAAATAAAAGATCAAAAAAGATTCATTGTAATCAAATAGTAAAATAGTAAATAAATAATAAGGTATTCGAAAATGATTTAATTAACATTTATTGAATTTTAAAATAAGAATTTTGTGTCAGTCTTCATCAGAGAAGACTGCACGCTGGCCATATTTCTCTTTGTCTCCCTGCCGTTTATGATACCATCGAGTCAAGAACCATGGAATTCGAATATTTTCTCCAGCATGGCCGCGGGTTCCTAGATCTCGATCCACAGAGTCATCGGATGAATCATCAATATAAGTCATAGTTAGTAGTAGTTCTGAAGAGCCGACACCCTCTACAAACGTCTTAGCAGCTCGTGATCGAAGGCTGCACGGTGAATGAATGTACACTGGTAAAAACATTGGTTGACCAATGGTGCCGTGTACGAGGGTTAGAAAGGCTCTTTATTATGTTGAAACCAGCTTACATAAAGAATTTGTCAGATAGTCACTTCAGTCACGTGGTTAAAGTGCCTCTCAACTGCGGGCATAATCTCACCGCTCAAAGATGACGATGACAATGAAAAATTCTGTTCCCGAGCCAAGGAAATATCATTATGCAATAGACTGTAGACCATTTTCTGCGCCATATAAACTGCTCAGCAACCGAATTTCATCCAGTCATTCGAAAAAAGTTTCTCAAAGTTCCCATTTGGACAACGCCTGAGGAAACTGAGGTGCAACACTTCAGAATAGAGTGGACGGCTATTCGAGACAATCGAAGACTTCATCATAACAGACCTCCTTCCCGACGTGTCTCGCCCCGGACGTTATGTACGACGACCAACCGACCGGCTGGGGCTCGCGAATAATATGGAACCAATCTACATTTCGCAGAGCGCCGGTTGTCGACAAGGGACCTCCGACCTCCTCCGACCTCCGAGCTCCTAAAGAACTGGTTCCACACAAGTAGGCAAGGTCGGGAGCTCAATCCTTTCGTGATCATCAAGCGGGAGATCAATGATAATGCCCCGCATGATCAATCTTCTCGGAAATCGCAAGCACTCTGACTTCACAGTTCACAGTATTGTATGTCAAATTATGCCACAAAAGACGATAGAGGAAACAGGCGCCTCGTATTTATCTGCTCAAGATTTACGAAATGCTGGCGCGAAACACCGAAATGAGAATAATCCCGATGCTCGAGATGCTCCACGGCTCGCGGCCGATAGTCTTGAGAGACGCAGATGAGGCGGAAAATTGGCTATTGAACAACTACTATATGGCTAAAAAATAAGTGCCATCCGAGAATGCGATGGTGAGCCCTCTGAAGGGTTGGTGTTTCATTACCGGATCGTCTCGAAGTACTTGCCTTGGTTAATCACTACAAAGAAAGGGCTGTTTCCATCTCAGTTGGGCTGTAAGCAGGACACAGCTAAGGAAGTAGATCCAGTATGCTAAAGCGCGATCCCAAGCTCCCTTCCAAGCGCGTTCGACCTTTCTCCACTCAGAGGTCAAGCATTTCAAATACAAATGCACCAGTCTCAAGGCCTGTGAGAATCTCATCATTCACCACACGGAAGTCACTGCCGAATTGTGGCGTGACATCTGTAGACCAATCTTGCCATACTTCTTACGGGTGCGCAATAAACTCCCTTCTATTTCATGTATGCAATCCTCACAATATGATTTTTTTTGTAGCGTTTCTTGGTCCGATCGAAAATTAGTCCTTTCCAGGAAAGCATGTCGAAAGGCTGGTACCAGCAAACCCCACACTGTATTCCAACGTGCGGCTTTCTTGACCTTCTGTGCGTCGTGTTTGCGGGCAAACTATCCGTGCTCCCTCAATTCCGAGAGGAAACGTTCGGATCATGTGGTTATTCTTTATAGTGAGCTTACCGATGCTCAGTCTAGCAGATCTTGCTCGCCCTTTAAATCCGAACAAATGAAAAATGCCGTGTCAGACGACTCGACTGATTTCCCAAAGTATTAGTCTCAGTACCTTTTCGACAACTACTGCTCTCTCTTCTCTTTCTCTTCCCGTCCCCCCATCCCTCTTTTCTTATTATTATGCTATTTAATTGGGTTATATTAGTAGTTATGAGCCCAGTACGCACGCCATTACGGCATTTTAATAAGAGACCGAATCTTCCCCTCAAGAAAGCATCACCCAGTGCTTCAAAGTTCAGAGATTGTGGGAAAGGTGTCCATCTTTGACGCGGGAAAGAAGCAGGGATTCGGCACTTGTCTTTGTTTGGTTTCTTTCCTATTTAAATCAGGGCCGGGGATGCTGATTCTGGGCCCCTGGAGGTGACACCTGCAATCATCAATGAGCCAATGAAGCAGGCCCTGTTGTATGTATAGCTAGAATATCGGCCTGCCATCGGATGGAACTAGGATACATACACTTTTAGTAGATGCCCTCCCTGCAGGCTGCATCATGCGTGCTTTCGAAGCAGGGATGTAATACATATGGTGTAATAAACCAGAACTAAAGCCTCCATATCATACATAGACATATGTAAGAGATATTTATGTTGCGGACAGTTACGTAGTCATGACGACACCATCGCCTAGTAGTTGTCTAATCGGAAATTGGAGAGATGATGTTTAATAATAACTACTTATGTTTAACCACTATCTCGCCAGCTGCGGCAAATAATGTAACTTTAAGACCTGAAAACCTGAATGCTGGAGATCGTCATATACTTCCATGCTACGGTTACATTATTTATACGGCTTCCACCACTTAAATTTAAGCAACCCTTCAACGATCAAGCACGAGCAAGTAGTATATACAATACATACATACATACATACATACGTACATACATTGAGACCCTAGGATTATTGGGTAATAAACTTTTCTACCGTTGGCTGGGTGTTGTTTGCATCTTGATCAACTTTCTGGTCCGGAGGACATCACCGGGGAGTTCTGAATAATAAATAATACACATGATGTATTCAACATTCCATGGAATTATCATATCATATGTATCATAGTAGATCTTGACAAATTGACCTGAATCGATCTATGATAGACACATTGCCTCGTCGCCACTCCCGTCGTCTTCAAAGTCAAGGTTGACGTTTTTATATCATCAACTCGAGCTCATCAATTTATAACGCATCCTAACTACCATACATAGTACATCAACCTGTGTGAGTCGTGCCGAAAATATCTATATCTATACTATAATATATATATATATATATATATATAGACTCCACTTTTGCTCTTAGGACTCTTGGATATTCGCAACCTTTTTTGAGAGCTTCCAACCTTGTTAGCAGCACTATCAATCTGCATACAATTGCAACAAATCCAAATCAGCAAATAATAAGCTGGTAAGTCCAACGAAAAATATCTATTAACCTTTCCCTATATACGCACATCTATAATACAACCTGCAGCAATCATGTTCATTAGTTTCTCGATCAGAGCAGTAATCCAAAGAATTTCACCAGATCCGAAGTAACCCAGAATTCGATCCACAGGAAATCATCTTTTAACTTCTCTCAGTCAACTTGCTCGCAACATGAGGTTTGCTACAGTCCTCGCGGTACCCGCAACCATTCTGGGTGCAGCCTCTGCAGCGACAACGGTCCCAGTCACGTACGAACCCAAATACGACAATGGCAACTTCAGCCTCCTCGGGACAGCCTGCTCGGACGGCCAGAATGGTCTGGTCACAAAACACTACGACACCGCTGGCTCACTGCCTTCTTTCCCCAATGTTGGGGGCGCATTCACCGTCAGCGGGTGGAACAGTTCGGATTGTGGAAGCTGCTATCAGTTGACATGGCAAAACAACTCCATCTATATCACGGCGATAGATGTGACACAACAGGGATTCAATATAGCCCTGGCTGCCATGAACAATCTAACTGGTAACCTGGCAGTGCAGCTTGGGAGGGTTTCGGCGTCGTATGACCCGGCTGACGGATCGAAATGCGGATTCTAGCACCGAAACTGCGAACACCATAAAACCATATCGCAATGCCATCTTATCTTTTATCTTTGCCGGACCCATGTTGGCTGCTGAATTTTCTTCTTGAACTCATAAGTTATGACTAGATGTCTCGGCATTAGCATAGGCTTCTTGTCATATCATGAGAGGTGTAGCATATTTCATACAGATTGTCAACTAACCTTGTGTATATAACCGTCCTTGCATAAGTCTGGAAAATATTAAGAGTTGGAAAATGCCACGAACGGTTTAATACAGAACATATAGCAAGTATTCTGCTTTGGTTTGGTTTTTTTTTTTTTCCCGCTCTCATTATGTGCCCCAAAGAGAATCCAGCTAATCGGAATCACCAATTGCAATTACTGGTTCAATGCCAGCAAGGCAAAAGTTCCGCCCATGACCGGCCGAGCTTGGAAGAGGTTACCCGGAAAGCTGAGCAACATTGTCAATTTTCTAGAGGCCTAATATCTTAATCAGACTAGTTAATGGGATAGACTCACTTTCCAGTAGTAGTAAGATAAAAATCCGTTAGTCCGCGGTCAGTCGGAGTCGTGTTGATCCATGTGGCCAACAGATTGAAAATCGTTTGTTGCGTACTCTTCGACGCGACGGCGGCAACCCAGCATTCCCAGTCACCTATATTCAAAGGTGTAAGTAGATAGTTTGTGTGTATTATATCTTAATATAGCGGTACCTTTAGTGTAGTCATGCCTTGTATCAAGTGGAACCCCATAGTTATTCTTAATGGTGGGGTAGAAGTTGCTCTGCATGTCATAAACGGATTGAGGTACGAGATTCAGACCCAATTCAGAGTCAGAAAAGAGATTGTATAGCAGACCTGGATAGACACGATCAGCTTATGACTCCAGAATGAGAGCCACGGTCTACCATTGAAGACATACCATGTGTGTTATCTTGCCCATACGCTAACGTGGTATGAGGGGGGTTGTCATTAGAAGCAATTCCAAGGGTTAACCACTGGGATATGTATTTATTTGCAATGTTTGTGTAATTCTGCGCCTCTTGGGTGTTTCCAGTCAAATTGGAAATGACTGCCATGGCCTCAATGCCAATCATACCCTTGAGGGCTAAATTTGTTTGGTTCCTGATATATTTCATGCCGTTAGCATCTGAGACACGTTCTTTCTTTTTTTTTTTTTTTTTTGGTGTTAAGAGTTGGCCTCACGCTAAAGTTCCCGCAAAGTCATCCGTTGAGACTTGATTTGCAGGGTAAAGAGCTTCCTCCACCAAATACTCAGTCCACCGCTTCAATATAGGGTAATGTTGATTAAGGTACGCAGAATCATTCGTTCGCCGATAGTACGCCAAGGTCATTATAAGCATATCTCCACATTCTTCTAATGGCATCAGCTCATCTTTGCCATCTGGATGCCCAGTGGCATTCGGATACGTTCCGCCGAGGTCGTGCATAGAATAATTATGGGGGTACTTGTTAGATTCCTGGTTTTCAAATAGCGGGTCCAAGAGTAGTTTCAAAAATAGAGGGTTTGTATACGTGAAAATCGGGTGGGAGGGAAAGATAACATCCACGGTGTTGATATTTCCCGACGACGAAATCTCTTTCATGAAGAGATAAGATTTCGTTGAATTTCCACACAACTGAGTCGCACCAAAAGCCTGACGAGCGGAGAGCGATGTGATAGTCAGATAATCCTGACCCGAAGCAGCAAGCGAATCCCTGGAGATCTTATTGTCCAGATCCGAGGACAGCGAGCTTGCTGTAGAGTAATCTCCTTGGAAGAATTGAAGCTGGAAACAGGGAAGTTAGCAGACAGACCCTTTGCTATATTAAACCCGAGATAAACGTACAGCAGCAAGATCATCGTTGAAAAAGCCAGTCCATAAAGGTGGTAGTGCCGTCTCGGATGCACCGCTGAATTGGATGGCTTGCTCTTGAGCGAGGCCGAGAGAAAAAAGTGTGTTAACAGTTGAAGCGTTCACAGATCCCAGATTGATTGCAAACCCAAAGACGGGCCAATTGTCTCCGATGCCTCGATAATTGGTGTCCTGAGAATTTGGAAGAGATCCATTATTTGCGAAGGTCCCCCGAACGGTTTTATCCTGGCCAGACTGATAGGTCAAAGTTTCCACGTTATCAGTCGCCCAATACCAGCTCCCCCATTCAGCTTGGTCCTTGATTTCCGAGAAGAGCAATTGATTTTGTCGATACACTTTATGGTAAGCAACGTCCCCAGTCACACCGTAATCCCACTGAGCAGTTGCACTACGATCCCCCGAAATCCATTCTGAAAAGAGAGATCTGTCAGCTTGCGTCCACGCAGGCTTGGGAGGTTCTCACCAGCAGAGATATCGGCATACAACTGCACCTCGTGATTGCGGCCATCCTTAGATCTGACGTCCACATTGAGATACGAAAACACTAGAGATTGACGCTTTAGATCGTTTGGCGTGATCGGTGACAAAAATGTTACAGTCATTTCGACCGACCCCGCGACATCCAAGACGAATATACTCTTCGTTGAAGTGTACTGGAACGAGACCTGATTAACCTGCGGAGGTTGCATGCCACCCATCCAGGTGTAAGATGTGTCATCTACACGTATCATACCTCCCCAGCCTGTAACTTGATTACTGGGACCATTAGCGATCTCCTTGAGCTTAGATAACGACTACCTTGACGCACTTCCAGAAAACTGGCCACTTTCCAGGCAGATACCCCCCATTCCCACCTTTACTCCCTGCATTTAGCCATGTACTGAGATACGGCGATTTCACAGCCAGAGGAATCGCAGGAGGTCGGGCAGGACTAAAGGTTGACCGAGTTCCTCCTGAAGGAAGGAGGGAAATGAGGAGCGAAATAAGGAGTAGCAAGAGCATATTGAAGTCTGAAAACAAATAGATTTTCTTTCTTCTACCGATAACCTGGTAAAAAAGGACGTTTAAGAAGATTCTGAAGCATTTAATGAATGAACATCACAAGAGGGGAGCCACGTGCACGAGGACAGAAAGAACGAATGAACGAATGGTCTATAAGAAACCCTTCAAATGGTAAGTGAAAGGAACGACATGTTTCTGGCAGAAGACTGCAAAAGTCCACATGATTGGTATTGAATATAAAATAAACAGGTGCTATGATAAGGCTGCGCCATCGAAATATAAACTCCATGATCTGAGCTGACAGAAAGGAGAGACGTTTCATGGTAATGCAAAAATCTCTTGTCATAAAGTTAGGTGCAGGAAAAAGGCGTCTGACCACCAAGTATTCGCCTAGAAAGGTAATCTCTCATCCGCCAGCTAGTCAAGGTCAATCCAATCTCTATTAAACTAATATGATACTATGTATAATACGCTATCAAAATTAGTTCACCGCAAAGGGAAATTGGCGACAGGGCCGGGGTTAAAACTTAACGTCCACATGTACTAATAAGGCCGCGCCTCGAGGATGCTAACTAGACCAGAGAAAGAAAATGATATCGGGGGCCAAGTCAATCTTACCCACGAAGGCTGAACGCTGGGACGCCATCGTGTGCGGGGTGGGCCAATCAAGGGTACCGGAAGTGAAAACTAGATTGGGGCGCAAGTTGGTTATGTTGCCCGACGCCCGTAAATGCCTTCTGGCCCGACTTTGTCATAACTCATGAGTGCAGGTGGAAGGTTGGAAGCAGAAGTATATCATTCCAGCTTGTACCATGTAGTATATATATGACTTCGAGGCATGGATCATAGAGTAGTATTTGAAATTTGATTGTCTGCTGAGCAGCTAAGTTAGACTTCTTATCCCCGTGAATAATTAATCCAGTGGATTAGGCCACTTGTAAACATTTTTATTCTTCATATGATATGATTAGCGAAGCTTTTCTACATTCCGACCCCCCTGCGCAGGCGTGGGGGTGCGAAAAAATCAATTAGCGCCGCGCTA
>NPHW01005161.1:0-19118 GCA_002240705.1 Elaphomyces granulatus | reverse complement strand
ATTAAAATGCATAGAGTGTACTTATTAAGAGAGTGTCATTGACTCATTGTATTATACTCACCGCCCTCTCACCGCTGACGGATTTGGCTGACCCCGCCCGCGGAGTATGCCCAGTGCCCGTACATGGTCGTAGAAGTGCGCTAAATCGCTAGCCGCAACGCTAAATAACTGAGCCGTCTGAATATAAAGTCTATCATAGCATGATACATATTCTCCCTGTGATATGATACATGTAGGTAGAAGATTTTTGCGAAAATCCTATGAATGAAATGACGCAAAAAAAGGGGTATTTGTTATTAGGCCCTTTACCTTCAACATACATACAATGTTCAACAGCGGGACCATGGTGCCAATTGAAGTACATGCAGGAGGAATTGAAAGTGGATTCCTCAGGAATACGAGTGTAGGTAAGAGATGCCGATGAACCTGAAATTTAGATGGAATAATGAGGAATAATCGGATGATTACCCCAGGTAGGTAGATAGGCAAGAATCATTATTAGAAGTTAGTAGGTCAAAGCACTAGCTGTATTACATGGGGTAGCTACGTCGTATATTTACAATGTCCCAAACATGAATGGATGATTATCAATTTATCATCTGGTTATTTTTACACCTTAAAACATGAATCAATCGCTGATAAAATATCTCCTCATCTCAAGGCTGGCATCATTGACGTCCCCGCCTTTAATTAACAATTCATCTTTCTGGAGTAATATTTCGTACATCATTAATATAATCTGATACAATATGATTGTTTTCAGGCTCTATCTTCCTTTCCTCGGTATGTACTGGATCTCATCGCTACCTACAGAAACTAACCCGTTCAAGTTCTGTGCATGATGCACTTTCTTTCCAGCCTTGCCGCGTTAGAGATTGAAATCCTCGCGGACAGCAATCGAGACGGCAAGGTAGACTCGGCTGATGTGAAAGATAAAATGGAATGGTCAGACAGTGCCGGAGCCATATTCCTTGCCAATATTGGCGACACCGACCGTCGTTGCTCCGAGATGGTATTGCATGAAAAAGCGCCTTCCAATGAAGAACTCGCCGCTTGCAATGATGCATCTGATGAGATTCAACGATCAACCAAGTATATGGCCCTGCTCCGGACTACAGCGATACCAGCGAAGGATCTCGGTGAAAAAGCATGGGGATCAATCGTGATACGCGAGGGTGTTGCGCGAGACAAGGTGCGGATATTTCGCAAGGGCGAACGCAACGAGTGGGTATTCACGCCCAATTATCATAAGTTCAAACGAGAAGAGTTGATACCGGGGCTCGAGCTCGGTATTGATGCAAGAGATACACGCCGACCAGGCTGTTGGGATGGAAGGGTTGAGGTGTATTTTTTTGTTCATGATTATGATGTCAAAGGCAATATTGCATGGAATGCAGTTCGTCTTCGAGTCGCGCCCGTTCTGACCCATCATCATGTCCAACCGCTCGAGAAATTGGTCAGTGTGGCGGGAAACGACACGGTTATCAACCAAGAAAGATTTATCGCCAATTTAACCAAAGCGCTCGATGATACCGTCAAAGTTAAACTCTTCCTATTCAATCACTCAGATGACGTCTGGGCCCAAGACTTTTTGGAGCCAGGATATACCAGTATGCCCGGCCCTGACGGAACAACAGTAACGCTTAAAGTGATGATTCGCTCTCCACAGAAATCCCGTGTTGCTGGGCGCCAGGTATTTGAGTACCTGAGAGAAACAGGAACAGGGGCAGTGTACCACCCATGTGGATCCAGAGATGAACTTGATTCTATGGGGAACCTTGAGACTATCCCGCCTTACACGTATGGGAATAAGAATTACCCTGCCGGCCGTATCATTGAGGGATCACATGGGATGGCAAATCCACATATACTCGACTACATGCGAGCGCAGGAGTTTCAAGATCCTCTTGTGATAAGTACAGACTGGCTTGTGACCGGCCATGTGGATGAGGTAGTTCAATTCTTGCCGACAAAAATGGTTAATAGCAAGCACGGTTGGGTGGTGGTTATAAGCGATCATAAGCTCGGCAAGGAGACGCTGGAAGCGATCGGGGACAAAACAATAAAAGCATTCTCTCGACCGTCCGGCACTCCTAACTTGACAGTTGAAGAGCTACTCAAGGGACAAGACGTTAAAAACGCCGACAGGATAATGCCGCCAGAAATGGACAAGATTATCAACATCCTAAAGAGCGAAACTGGTATATCTGATATCTATCGTGTGCCCAGCATCTTTGCCACAAACGTCTGTTCCCCTCCAGATGATGGTGTTGCACCGGAAAGAAACTGCAGCTCCAATTATGTTACTGCATTATACCCGGATATAGTCAATGGGGTGGTACTTAGCGACCACGAATACCTCTCTGCTGATCCATGGGGTCCTATAGTCAACGGGGAGGATGTCATCAAAAAAGCGGCAAGTGAGGTCTACAACAAGCTCGGCTATAGAGTTACGTATATAGACGATTGGGAATCGCATCATATCCTCGGCGGTGAAGTCCATTGTGGATCAAATTCTATCCGACAAGTTGGTGATGGCTGGTGGAAGGGAATAAGAAAGCAAGGAAAGTACAGTCAAAACTCGGCAGGGCAATATCCGATGAACCCATAATCGCGTTAACTTGGCGATATAAACACTCAGAGCCGTTTTCTTTTCCCCACCGAAACGCGTTGAATACTCGCTACCCGATATATTTATCGTCATATTTTGAAGCAACTATCGCCAAGTACCAAGTGCTAGTAGAATACATATATCAGAAGCCTTGAAATATGTATTTTAGAGCTATTTCGAAAAATAATCCACATATATATATATATATAGACATTCAATCTACCGAGTTGATAAGAACGTAGTGCTCTCCCCGGATTGAGTAGACATTTAAAACGAATTTAAAAGAATACAAAGGATTTTTCAGATGGACAATATATTGGATTAATGTATTGGATTCTAGGTAGATTCTCCGAGATGACTGGCTTAAATTCACATCGTGCAAGTACTCTAAGCCTGGAGATCTCCTTTTTATGCACATGCCACTGCCATGGTATTATTATTAGTGAACAGCATAGTATCATTGAATGTCTAGAGAGCATTCTAGAGGCTAAACCGCTGAGCCAGGGACAAAACTTGAAGACTAAGATTCTACATAGGACGACAGTCCCAGAGCTGCTCTCACTTATATTGTAGGTTGCCAGCGCCGTCACAGGAGTAAGAAAGAGCTTACTTACTGTTGGCAGTGGGGAGGCCATGAGCAATGAGAACCTACCACTGGAAGAGGGCACCTGTCACGGTCGTGTGAAGGGAATCTTTAATTTAAATTTTCAATTAATGAATCCGGCCTATGTAGCTGCGGTCGCTATGCGATAGGTAGGTATAGCTACATATCAATCAACAGTATATTCATATACAATCTCCTTATTTGAAAAATGTGTAGGTAATACCTATAGTATCATCAATGTTATCTTGTTTGGACATAGAATAGATGATCTAGAGCTGGGTCACAAAAGAAAAAAAAGATTCTTATTGGAAGCTAATAAATACGAAAACCCCCAAGGTGAACGAGGTACTTGGGAATGTTGACGCCTCCGAGTTAGGCTATCATGCTGGGATCAAACGTTGCGAGGATCATGACCAAATCCATTCTGTGCTCCTCCCGCCCCGTCCTTCTTGCTTTCTCCGCCTTCCTTTGCCTCTCGCGGCTGGCCTCAATCCATGTCGTTTTCTCGTCTGCCTTCTCATTCTTCACCCCCAATAATTATAAGATGTGGCGTTCGGATGAAGCCATTCGATTTCAACTTTGGATAGTACAGTCTCTCCTCCAAGCTCTTTGACAGCTGACTCGTGGACTGAGAAGTTATCCATTAACAGTACGACCTTGCGTATCTCGTCCTTCATCTGGTTGTTGAGCCAATTGAGGTATTCGATCATGATCTTCCCAATCATCCAGTTACTGTCATTGTATCGATATCCGATTCCTAAAAGTCAAGCTAATCTATTCCGTGCCCGAATCAAAAGTTCACCAAAGCTTCGAGAAGTTCTACCCGAAGTTGGAGTTCTTGATTTTGTAGCTCGCGAAGCTTGTTAATGAAGGATGACCAGCTCGTTCATAATCGAACCGGCAATTTGGAACTTGTTTTCGTCGATTGAGTACCCTTTCTAAGAAATCGATTTCTCGAGTGGAAATATGGGCGTGAGGAAAAGTCTAGACCATCAAATCCAGACTATCAGGTTTAAACAAGACGTAGGCCGGAGGCTTTGTACACATGAGGTACAACAAATCGGCTAGTAGTAGAGGGTTCAGGGTTAGCAGGTATATCGAACAATATTTTGAAAATCAGATTTACCAGTTGATAATGACCCCCAGTACCGTATGGGAACAGATCCGGAGATGCGCCTAGGGAATACATGTGGTCTATCCAACTGTTGACCGGTTTGGCCCCTAGGGTGGTCCGATACTTGATGTGAGGGATTGGTGGGTTCGATCCACTGCGATACCGACAGCAGTCCCAGTAGCTCCATTGACTTGTCCTATTTTTCAGCCAACGCCGTGCCGTCCGTATACGTATCCAAAGAACACGACATTGATTATCAATCTTATTTGGCTTCTCCACAGCTTCATTAATTGTCTGTGAAACTGTGAGGGCTTAAGCCCGGCTGCCTGGTGGGCACTGAGTTTACCACTACATAGGCATACATAGTCAAAAAGGCACAAACCGATGACCAGGAGTCACCGATCTCGGTGTACTATATAGCTTGTCTGGACCAGGGTTCCGACAGAGACCAACACACCCGGAATCAATATAGTCTCTGACGGCCCTCGCGATGCCATATGCATGACACCTATACACAATGCATGAATTAGTTCATTGATCCGACCCTCACACAGTGACTGAGGCCTGTTACCTTGTTTTGTCCCCGCGAGATACGGACTTCGTGCCTTGGAGTAACATCCCTGGCAACTCTCATCTCTCGATCATATGCCAAAGTAGACCCCTTTCCAAATTTTAATAGGAGGTAACTTGCAATGCCATTTTCTCACGAGAGTCAAGATGGCATCTACGAAGCGACATCTTCATGAAATGGAGAACCGCTTCGTGACGCGTAAGGTTCTGGTTCCGCCACCGGGTCTTTTGTACTTCTCTAGATGTAAGCTTCTTCATATCGTATCGTTGATGGCTGAACGCTCCGCCGTTAAAGAAAGATAAGCAGATATACAGTAAACTTGCCGTGGGTCTATAGGTGAATAGAATATCATTATGTACATTACAAGTCATACTTACAATAGTATATTGAGTAGAACCCGACTCGGCAGGGGACCATGCGCGCTCTGATTCTGATTGTCAGACAATCCATCCAGAAAATATGATTCTTCGGGTAGCGTTTTTATATGGCTAAAAATATGTTGTATTGGTATGGGTGCCTCAGGCAGGAACTGGATCGAAGATTCGGGAACATTACCATATTCACCACATCGATACCAGCATCTTGAAGAAACTTCTGGTAATTGGAAATAAAAGTGGCAAGTCTTACAAATCTTCAGGAACATTCTATATGTATTTCATACATGGCACTCAAGGGTATAAATACCCCATCTTTGTACATAGATCAACAAGACACAGAAAAAAAGACCAACAATCACAAATCTTTCAAGTCTACTATCACATCACAGGTCTAATCTAACAAAATAATAAGCGACCCGAGCCGAGTGGACTAGTTCTATGTGTGCCTCAGGCCCAAAAAATATCATTTGAAAAAACTCTTGTCATAATAAGCAGACGTAATCTATCTACGTAGGCGACAAAGATGGGCGGGAAAGTTCATCCATTATTCTTTTCTTATTTTATTCTATAGCTATTCAGTTGAATATAAGAGGAAAAGGGGGCCCCCAATTTTGATTTACATGGAAACAATTCTCGATATAATAGCTATGAAATATTGAACTGTTTTCCATTTGGCGAACTTTTGGCGAGAAGAAAGATTGAATGATATTGTTTTCTTCTCCCGCTGTGTTTTCTCTTTCGTAAACACGTCTAGCGCAATGTACCCCGATTCTTATATCACGAGATAAAAGTCTTGCATCCACTTCGTGTGTAAGAATAGAAAGAAGAGATCGTCCCATCTTCACGCTAGCTCCGATCCTTCAGAATGCGTGAAATCGGGAAAGATACATAGGAAAGAGAGAGAAAGAAAATCGCTGGTATCATAATATCATCAAAATGGACGGAATATGGAGCCGTGAAGGATTCCTTGAAAAAGATAGTGAAAAAAGATTTTAATAATGGCAAAATGAGAGGAATAAATAGTGAAGTACAAGAACGGGAGAAGGCCGTCATATTATTGTGCCTGTGCCTGACACGACACCTGAGCGTATGAACACAAGAACCCGCTTCGCCAATAAGTGTCACATTATAAAGAGGGGAAATAAGGGAAAACAAAAATGGGAACGTCTCTCTATAAATGCAGCCAACATAGAAGACCTTGCATCATGGTCATCATCATCAAAAAAATAAAAAAGAATTAGCACGAACGTTATGTGTTTTTTTCACCGCATCGTCACCTCACGTTATAGGTCGGTTTTCGTAACTTGTTGACTGCCGGTGGCGATTCGCCAACGGGATATGGCGGTCTCGGATGCTCGTCTGGAGCTGTGTTTGCTGGGGGCATCGGCATGGTGATTTTGCCGCTATCGCTATTATCGGGGTACGGAATCGGGGTCTTGGGCGGTCGAGGCGGAGGCGTGGTCACGTTGAAAGCATCGGTGCTAATGCGTGGAGAATTCGATTGCGGCGGCGTGGGTCGGCTATATTCATGGCTGGCGCGATGCGGTGCAACCTCTCCCGAGCGGCGGGGAGGTGACGGACGGACGGTCTGGTGAAGAAGGCCGTCCGCTGAAGGGGGATATTCATCTGGGCCAATCACGATGAACTTGTCATCCCGAGAGGCGAGCGAGGTGTGTGAACGAGTCGATGGCTTGTGTGGAGGACGCTGTTGGTACGCCGCAGGAACGTCTTCTGCCGGCAGTTCCACCGCCATCGCATTCGCCGGCGGGGGGAGAAATTGAGATGGAATTGGCTGGGACGGCGGTCCAGACACCATTCCTGTCTCCGACGCCGATTTCACTGTGTCGGGCCCGTTGCCAGCGGCGGCAGCGGCGGCAGCGGAATGGGCCGCCAGCCGACGATGCATGCGTTGAATCTTGGAAAGCTTGATAGCAGTATCGAGCGTTATCCGTCGGACGTCGCCCCTTGCCAAGTAACGCCGGGTGTTGGTGCTGATGTCGGCCAGCCGATGCCATTCGTTCATGCCAAACTCCCCCACCCCAACCTCGACGTTGAGTCGGTAGTAGTTGTCCTTGCTCACCTTGTGCTTCGGCAGATGCTCCTTCAGCATGGCTTGGTGAATCTCCTCGCAGCCTTCGATCTTGGCAATTAGCCGTTTCCGCGCCTCGGCGAAGCTCCCGAGTGCGTCGAAGAAGCCCTCCCACCATTCGTGCTGCTGATGGTTGGTTCCCGCCGGTCGTTTACCGGTCCCAATACTGACGAAGACACCGATTTCTCTTCCCGGCCATTCATTCACCACGGCCTCGTCGAGCACCTCAGGGGCTGGGTTGTAGGTCCCTGCGCCCTCGTCAATGAAGAGATGCTGCCCGATCTGAATTGGCTTGAAGGCAAGGCCCGTCGCGGAGGTCGCCCGGCCGGCTTGCCAGATCGTGCAGTCGAACTCGGGGGCAGGTTCTTTCCTGGAGTCGTACGATCGTAATAAAACGAAAGAACCGTTCCGAGGGGTCCCTTTGTACACTGCCGTCACAGCCCTAAATCGACTCCCAATCTTCGGGTCAGCAAGGGGTCAGTCGATGAGGATATCCCCCCTTCCCCGAAAGGGGATCTGAGAGACACGAGGCGACTTACGTTTTGGTTCGAAATTCCCGGTTGTCGTAAAGAAGTGCATCCGAATTCCCCCACATCAAACCATTCATTAACGTCGACTGCTTCGGGCCAAACGGAGCCTGTGAGAAGGAGGTCGTCGTGCTGACGCTGCCCCGGCTGTGCGTCCGGTGCAGGTGCACCTTCGGACTTCCGGTCGGGCTGACGACATCCCTCCCACCCCGGGCGGAGTCGTTACCTTCGGTTTCGACGATGGTGTGCTCTCTAACACATTCCTTGATGGCTTCCTCGAGCCGTGACGCCTTGAACAGCGTCGAACGATAAGGGATGCCGGCGATGGTCTTATCCGTCTCGAACACCCGTCTGGTCATCCGCGCATAGACTTCCTTGCACGTCTCGACGTCCAGGCGGAGCCGGCCCAGCATGAGGGCAATCAGCCCGCCGGTGCCAGTGCCGACGATGAGGTCGAAATACTCGCAGGGCTTAGGGATCTGGCCGCGACGGGGGGCTTCGCCCTCTGATTGCACATAGGTGCGATGCATCAGTTCCTGTAGAATTATGAGCATCGAGTATCCTCGCACTCCACCGCCATCTATCGGAAATCTAGGTCAGTCATCGGGAGATGATTAGTTTGACTTGGAAATGGGCACCTACCCAGTGATAGGATCCTTAGCGGAGGGCCTCTCGTGGTATCCTTCCGGCGCATCGCGGCCGTATCCATGGTCAACCGAATGAACAAAACCCAACCCCCTCAAGGACAGCTCCTTGCTGCTTCCTCAATAGCAGTGTCTAGATAGCAACTCGATCTCCGGAGGTGGGCGCAGGGAGGTCGACGAACGGGGCGGAGGTGACAACTGGGATGCGACTATACGAGGATGATTAGGGAGTCTAGGAAGAAGTCGTGAAAGTCAGGAGTTCAAGTTATTCACGATCACGGTATCATACATAGATCTGAGCCCGCATTTTCTGCCGTTCTTTTTTCTTTGATGATCTGAGGCGGTGAGAGTGAGTCAGCATGGATGTTTGTCTTACTAAGGCACCACTGAATCAGACGCTATAATGTGCAGTTTGGAGACGCTCCTTTTAGTGGCGGTGCATCTGTTTTGGTGTCATCTGCCATCTGGGATTTGCCCTCCACAAAAGGAAATGACCAGTCCGATCGACAAGTTCGTCCACCAGATTAGGATTGAAAAAGCCATGATGCAGGGTCTACGCCCGCCAAGGATTCGAGATGTATGCAGATTGGTTCCAGTGCAGAAGTCGGAGGAAGCGATCGATAGAGAAATATTAATAGAGAAGGTCTCTGAATGTATGTACATGTACTCTACTTAGGTACATTAGTATAGCCGGATACTTTACTTTGTAGATACTGTACTCTGTCCCTTATGGAATCAAAGAGAGAGATGATGCTTTCCTTTTGTTGTTTTAACGTTCAAAAGACCGGTGTCTTTATAAGCAATCTCACTAATCAGTTGAGCGTTGGCCTGGGGCTGGAAGGCAGGCCGCATGCCGGTCTGCAAACATAATAGAAGCCATAGGGATCTGAAATACAGCAGAAATAGAATGAAGATGAGTGGCAGACCGGGAGGAAGTACACATGAGTCTATAGTTGCAACAGAGTAGTTGGGAGTATTATCATCTCCTAATGAAATAAAATATATTAGGTATGTATAAAAGCATGACAAATAGCGCGGTGTCTGACTTGGCCAGTAATCTTTCAGCTTACTATGATAGTACTCTGCAGCTGTCCGTTAACCCTCCAAAGCCTGTACCACTCCAGACTTCATTCTGCGCACGGCGTTGGAAACCGATCTTCAGCACGTCTTGACTTCTCCACGAGTCGACAGTGGAAAACGACCGGTTTACTCGTTATTCAAGATGGGCTTTTTTTCGACGGACGAAAGGATGCGAATCCATCAGGTATCGGCTCTCTGACCCGAATTTATATCGCATTTTGGGAGGGAGATCTATGAGATCGTCATCATGTCTCTATTTGGGCACCATTTGTACAATGATTGAAAACATATATCCATTGATGGTACTTGCTAATCGGCTCACCCCCAGATCTATACGTATCCGATCAAATCGCTGCGGCCAACGGCGCTGACAGAAGCGTTGGTCACCCGCCATGGCTTTCCATATGATCGGCATTTCATGCTGCTGAAGGTGGAGACGAATGAAGACGGGAGTCGCTCCTTGAAAAACATGCATGTGCCATACTTCCCAGAGATGACTCTTTTCCTCACCGAGTTGGTCCTTCCAGACGACGAGAATGGTAAAAACCAGAATGGAAAGATCACCGTCACCTACCAGCCTCCATCTTCTACCGGGAAACAAAGCGAGACGTGTGAAGTGCCGCTCCAGCCGGATGTGCAGGATCTGGAGGAGTTTGAAATCGTCATGCACGAGAGCCCGACCAAGGCGTATAACATGGGAGACCTGTATAATGGTTGGTTCAGCGACTGCTTCGGATATTCCGTCGTTCTGGCGTATCTGGGCACGAATCGTAGGCCGGTACTGGGATCTGTAGCCCCCAATGCCGACACCACCCGGAAGGGACGGCAAGGTGGTGATGGTAAGGCAGCCGGATGGCTGTCGGCTATTCAAAGCACCATTCCATACCTGGGATGGAAACCAAGCTCGACACAGGGAGTAGAGGCAGGGGCCGGAGATAGAGAAGGAGACGACGACGAAGGGATAACATTCGCAGACTGTGCCGCGTACCTGGTCGTCTCCCAGACATCGGTGGACAACGTGTCCGCTCGTCTTCCCAGCGACGAGGAGATGGACGTCACCAAGTTCCGGCCCAATATCGTAGTCTCCGGGGCTGAAACGGCCTTTGAGGAGGACTTCTGGGGCGAACTAACGATCGGAGAGGAAGGCATCAAGGTGGTTTTAACATCCAACTGCGTAAGATGTCGCAGTCTCAACGTCGACTATGCAACGGGGGCTTATGGCACCGGAGAGTCAGGAAAGGTCCTGAGGAAACTCATGGCCGATAGACGGGTTGACAAGGGAGCCAAATATAAACCCGCGTTTGGACGGTATGGCTTCCTGGTTCGCAATCATAATCACGCAGGGGAAAAGGCGCCGGCAGCGGACTTGAAGGTTCGAATCGGGGATCGAGTGGAGGTGTCAAAGATTTTATCTGAACGGTCGACATTCTGTGAGTTTCCATCCATTAACAACATTCCTATCAAAAGTATATTTTTTTTAAAAAAAAAGGAAAGAGAAGAAAAGAAAACTGATTCTTCCAAACAGACTGGCCCGGAGTCTGAATCAAGACGGCCATAGCAAAAAGACGAATACTACTATGATAGACTGGCTAGATGATGATACATGACATGATGCGAGATTGACTATAAAAATATAAAGGATCTGAAAAAATTTATAAACAAGATCACCTAAACGTCATGAAACTGAATGTGGAATGCTGGTACATAATTGTAGTTACTGTGAAAGGACACGGAAATTGACAGAGAGAGAGATAGACTGAAATCAATTCAAAGTAATTATTTCCAATCCAAATTCTTTCCGAAAGTTACTTGAGAAAAAAGAGGTCTAGTATCCTGAACATTGGTAATGTTTCCCCCCAGAAAATCAATAATAGGTGAACATCATAAATATCCCTTCTCTTGTTCTTCTCTGTCGTAACTCGTTCAGCAGTCGAATCAGGAGAGAGAGGAGGGACAAAGAAAGGGAAAGAGAAAACTGATAGCTGCTTGATTGTATCAGGTTGAGCTGGTTATGGTAATAATACGCTATGGATACATTAAATGGTTTTTGAGCATCTCTAGAGCAGAGCATAAAAGATCATACATCCCTCTGCGAAATCATGGTTGAAAAAGACAGACATGCTGGACCAAACCATCACACGTGCAATGGGCAGATAGGCCATCTGACCACGAGTCAAAAATAGTCGTCAAGGTAGGTCGAAATGGTGCAAGTTGATTCCACTTGAATTATTATTCATCTTTAGCCCACGGCAGGCTAAACGTCCCCACCCAGTCCTCTACCTCTTGCCTCAAAAGCACAATGTCAGAAATCTCGTCACCCTCGCCTACATACTCCATAAAAGCCTTCAAGCTAGTAGGGTTCTTGCGGCCTTTCGACTCAGCGTTTTCCTTGGCGATCTTGTCTAGCCTCTGGGTTATGGTCACCGCTCGGTCGACAATCCCAGCAACTCGACGGAAGTCCTCCGGCTGAAAGCCTCGAGAAGTCATGGCCGGGGTGCCCAATCTCAGCCCACCAGGCTTGAGAGCGGACTTATCTCCGGGAACTGTGTTTTTATTGGACGCAACAGCACAAAGTTCGAGCACTCGTTCGACGCGCGCACCATCAACACCGCGATTCTTCAGGTCCACCAGGACCAAGTGATTGTCTGTGCCTCCTGAAACGACATTATATCCTAGACCGCCGTTGTTGACTGGAGCCCCTAGTCTTTCGGCAAGTGCCCGAGCATTCGCTAGCACGGTCTCCTGATAACATTTGAAATCCTTAGATTGGGCTTGGTGCAGAGCAACCGCGAGAGCGGTAATAGTGTGGTTATGGGGACCGCCCTGGTGACCGGGAAATACAGAGGCGTTAATTGGGTTTTCCAAGTCATACATCTCCTTATGACCATGTTTGTCCGTCCGGCGGACTCCTTTACGGAAGAAGATCATGGCGCCACGGGGCCCTCGCAAGGACTTGTGAGTGGTCGTCGTTACAACATCTGAGTGAGGAAAAGGAGATGGAATCACATCAGCAGCTACTAGACCGGATATATGGGCCATGTCGCTGAGTAGATAGGCGCCAACAGACTCTGCAATCCCACGCATTCTTTGGTACTCGATCAATCTGCTGTACGCGGAGGTTCCAGCAACGATAAGCTTAGGACGGTATAAGAGAGCTAGCCGCTCCAATCTGTCATAGTCGATAAGGCCGGTCGATTCATCAAGGTGATAAGGTAGGGTTTCAAAATATTTGGAGACTGCAGAGATCTTCTTCGTTGGCGTCTGGTATCCGTGTGATAGATGGCCCCCATGGGGAAGGTCTAGTCCCATCAAGCGGTCATGAGCGTTGAGAAGCGCGGAGTACGCATAGAGGTTGGCGGGGGAACCGGAAAGGGCTGCCCAGAAGCCAGTTAACACGAAAGCTTGGGTCAACGTCTTCATGACAGGATATCTCACGTTGCACATTGACACCCCACTCTTCCGGATTAAGTCTAAAGGTCTCCAAAGCACGGTGCTGGCAGAGTCGCTCAGCCTCGTCGATATACTGATTGCCTCCATAATACCGTGCTCCAGGGTAGCCCTCCGAATATTTATCTGGGTCCTGTCAATCATTCAGAAGCCCGTGTCGTCGATGATGAGCGGGATACAAACTTTGCATCACACTTCCCAGAGCATCCAAAACAGCCTGCGAGGTGAAGTTCTCCGACGGTATCAAGTTGATAAAGTGTTTCTGGCGTTTTTTCTCCTGGTGACGGAGCTTTCAGCATCTTCGTCCATTGGAACTGCTGTGGACGCAAACCTTCTGCAAGATGTTGTAGATGGTGGGATCAGCCTCCTCCAGGTGCATGGAAAGCAACTAAAATTAACGTTGTGATCAGCTCCATTTCCTTTATATTGTAGAATTGAACTCTGCTCCCGAACCTTCTGCTGTCCATCATGACTGTCAGATATGTTGCGTCTTTGTATCGCTATCCTGGAGGGGTGGTTGGTCACCAGGCACTGGCACCGAGGTACTCGAGCTCTGGCCCTGGATAAAGAGAACAGCCTCGACGCTTGCCTTCCATAGCGACTCGAGGCCATTTTGCAATGGCTTGCGAGAGGGATGCAAACAGCAATCACACGAAGGACCTTCTAATCATTTCCGTGACCACTGTTTTGATTCTGATACATATCATACCTAGATATACTACTACTACTACTATTATTACTACTATATATTATCTTTTTATTTGGAGACTTGCGGGAAAGTCCGGACTTGGCTAAGGACTTGGCACCATTCCGGCTATCCTGCTTTTGGTAAAGCGAGTTGGCGCTCCACTGCTGCGCCGTTTTTATTCGAAAAGTCTTTTTCTTTCCTTTCTTCTTCTTCTCACACAACTAAATCCAAGATGAAGAGATGGCCTCGTTGGCTTTTCCAGCTCTCATGTGGGGTTGGCTCATGTGAGCCAGCTGCCTGTGGGCGATGCTGATATGTCCCGGGTCCAAAGCACCATCCTTCGAGGGGCAATGTGAAATCGTCGGATTGGACATGGTTGTGTTTGACTCTTCTTGCTATCCTGGCGGACGCCATCACCTGCGATGACCAGCTTTATCGCGATGCTTTATTTGATGTGGAGGTTATCTGTCTAAAAGCAGTAGGGCAAGTCGATGGATCATTACTAATTTACTATCATGTCAGTGTTGCCTTACCTCAGCTAAGTGTTGCCCCTCACTGTCCTCCCCGAGTTTTCCAAGATGCTATTATACTACGTACCATTTCCATTTCCATAAGATTTTGACAGATGCTTATCACAGTCCAATGAGTCGTTCGCCCTTGAGATTACTCTAGCACTTCAGGATTACAATTCCATTCGGATTGCCCGTTTGCATCGATAGAGGGCATGGATTCTAGGCGGAAGTTTCTATGATATCATACGACCAAGGAAGTTTTGTTGAGTCGAAAGCCATTCATGTATCATATGTCCTGGCTCTAACCGTAAGTAAATGAATGTGATGATATTGCCAATCTTTCCAGGTATATATTTAATAAGAGCTTGTCGCGTAATTACATCTCATGTTTCACGCCGCGTTGTAGCTATTACTTCGCTCTGCTCCACAAAAGTTATCCTACAGCTTGGTATCAAGAAACGCTATAGAAGTTACATGCACACATTATAGCGTGATTCTTACTATGGTCGTGAATTGGTTCGACAAGATACTCAATCTTGATATAGCAGTAGTTGCGTTGAACACCGCCTTAATCGAACCGTTTGTCTTGAAACATGTTTTTCTATGATCTAGAGCTGGAGAAATGCGAAATACGCGAAATGCTTCGAGCATGGAAATGAGGGGAAACGTCTTTCTCAATCATGACAGTCGTCCCCGAGGACGATCACAACGGTTTGACAAAGACTATGTATGATACCTTATAATTATTACTTATTATATTATTAGTACTCTGTGCAAACACTCCACCCGCCGGGATTGCCTGTCGGCTTCATGATAGCGGCGCTTATTCCTGCGTCTTTTCCGATCCCCGGCTCCAGGAACAGGGACACATTCATGTCTGTCCTATAGTCAACGAATTCTCATGGATATGGCCTGGAGCAATAGTAAAGATGATTGAGATCGTTCTCAATCGCTACTCCAATGGATGAAATTGATTAAACGCCGTTGATATTATGAAAGATGGTTGCTCGGCTGCAGGATGAATAATAATTAATATTACACATAATATAGATCTCCCCCAACTAGGGAATGCTGACTCATTGCTGAGCACGATATTACCTGCCGCGTCTAGCCAACAAATAGTTGCAGACTGATATGATGCCCAGCTTTCTTTATTAGAGCTGGGAACGCCTATTGTTTCATTCTGCGTAGGGAACAAATCACAACCGGGGCGCCACGAAGAGTTTGATAAATATTTGTGCAATGGATGGTACATGCAATATTGAGCCTCGGTCTGAGGTCTACAATATATAGAGCTGGATTCATGCTTCGATTGCCGCCGCTAAAGTCAAGAATATATGACTTATTAAAATGACGATATATATGTGCCAAAATAAGCAGAACAGAACTGCATTATGGTCAGTAGGAATAGAGCCGAGTACTACCTAATTATTTTAACGGGGGTCGTTTCATCTCCACAAACGCAGCTGCAGAGAGTGCAATATAAGGGATCGCTGATTCTCCCATCCGAGATGAACAAAATACACGGTCCGGAGGCAACAAAGTTTTCACTTATTCTCAATTCGTTTGGTTGATTGGTTAAATAATCCTCGCAAATATCACAAAAACAGATTCGAGTATTTGTCGATTTCTCCCTCTGAATCAAGGCAAACCCGGCTTAAGAGACATATTTGTCATTTATTATTTTACCCTCTCTTTCATTGAAAATGAAGCTTTCTTTCTATTTTCCAATTTTTCTTGCACCGTCCGCACTGGCTGGTGAGGTGTTGTGGAGTGGAATTTTCAATTCTTCATTTACTGTTGCCGACTTTGATAAGTGTTCGTTACGCCGTTATAATTATAACCCAATGACTTTATCGTACATTTATTGACATCATTATTTCAGGGTCCTGGTCTAATAAGATTGAGCCATGGCAATGGTATATTCACGGTAATGCATCAACTTCTCGCTATCTCGAGGTGTCGCCGCATTTCAAAAATCCCGCGGATGCCAGTGACGCCCAGGGCATCAAGATCACTATTGTATGTCACATACGAATCCATTGCTGAATTTTCCAGTGAACATTTGATAGCTAACAAGTTATTGCAGGATGGCACCTCTTTCTGGAATGGACAGACCATGGAGCGGTCGGAAATTATTCCCCAAACATCGCAAAACATAGGAACTGGACATCTGTACTATCATTTCTCGTTGATGACCAGACACGAAAATCCACCAAATCAATCTTTCGAGCACCAAGTTGCCTTCTTTGAGGTAATTCCCTAGAGACTTCTGAAGATACATCGCTGAGCGTCCCTTTCATGCTCATACCGAATTTCACAGAATCATTTCACCGAACTCAAATATGGCCTTTCCTTCGGCCAGTCTGGCGTTGACAATACCCTACGATGGTGTGTCGGTGGCGTGGCCAAGTGGACAATCCAATTGAACCCCTGCAGCTGGTATAATTTCGCCTACAATGTTAATTTCAATGAGAGCACCGTAGGGCTGTGGGCGTCGAATGGATCCGAACCACTCAGAGAGGTGATATGGCCCATGAATGCCACGACCAGTACCGACTCTGCCGACTGGCACATCGGACAGTTGAGACTCCCCAATAACGGCCTTTTCAACCCCGCCCCGGAAGACTGGTACTGGTCTGGCGTCTATGTCGAGACTGCGCCGATTACAGAAAGCGTCGCAGGTCCGGTCTCAGAAAAGTCCCGCAAGGGCTAGGTTTTAAAAAAAATCGTCCATGAAAAGGATATTGGGATCGAAAGCATCTGGGTTGCATTTCGAAGTTCACTGGTTCATGCTACATCTTGTGAAGAAAAATTTCCCGCCTACAAATTTGCACCAAAGTTGTACTACTGTACACCATGTCTCAAAGGGTATTTGGATATCGTCTGCATACATCATGCCTATCTGGGGAATAAAATATGCCTGTACTGGATACGGGATATTTCAAAATCAATTGTAATATACATAAGCTTCTTGTATTGGTATATCATTGACTTATTAGGTATATATAGGAATACCAAATCTTATCAAGTGAAGTAAAGGGTTCAGATTGTCATTGTATTGCACTAATATTAATGGCGGAAAACTTGGGAGAATAAAGCGAATGTGTATCCGTTTTATGTAGCATACTATGTATGTACATGTATACTGGGAAATGGAGTGTCCATTTCAAATAATCCATGCCCAGTGCCCGAGATCGAAATGGGAGCTCCATTTAAACGTAATGTTGCCCGGGACAAAATGGAAGTTCCATTTCGAACGTAATGGAGGCCGCTGCGAAATGGACGCTCCATTCCAAACGTAACGGAGGCCGCTTTGAAGACATAAAACCGTATTCATCGTCCTATCACGACGGCGCCGAAAACTGGTCCCGGACGCTTATTTTGAAGTTGAGCATTCATATACTCGGTTAACTGGGTGGTTGCAGTCCTCCCATTTGGAGCAAAAAATGGATATGCTCCGTTGTAATTCAGACCGCCAGGGGTCAAGCTTGAGATGGAGAGGGAAAAATCAAGCCTCCCAGTCTTGTAAGGCATCCTAACTCGCCTTTCTAGTACTCTACCGACTTGGCGGAAACATACATGTTTCCGTTAGAACGCTGTTCATCAGAGTAGCAACATGATTCCAATGACACACACGCGCATCCCAAAGGTATTCGCTACGGCTCGTGTCTGTGGTCCAGACAAGCTATATAATACACTGAAATTGATGACCTCCCGTCATCGATTTGTGTCTTTCTAGCTGTGCATGGCCTGGTTGTAAACTCGGGCAACGGTTTAGTAGTAGGCTACATACGGTATACCAAACAGCCTGTGAGCCGACAGATCTTCTGGAGAGAACCATCAGTTAATTTGGAAATTCACTTGTTGGTAGTCTCTAGGGTGTCGAGCCAAATTTGTTAGTATTTCGTGAATACCTACCTATAACTAACCAGAAACTGGTTACAAGTCTTGTGTGCTTCTTGACGGCTTTTCAGCTCAGGGATGCTTCCAAGATGGGCAAAGACCGCAGCCTGCTGGGGTTTAATCCCCAAAATTACATGTGACTCATGAGCGTAAAAACTTGCTCTCTCTGCAACAACAAATTCTTGTGATGAAGGCCAACAATGGCATTACTTGATGTCAAGTTGAATGTCAACTACCTTTTAATTACTGTGATTTTCGACTCGCCACATCCGCTTCCTCCCCAGCCTTTCACGACCCGGTATTCTACACTCGAGAGAGCCGCGACGAGACAGCTTCTGCAGCGCCTATGCGGGCCCAAAGAGTTTCTTATTTCCAGCGGAGATGAGGAAAAAGAAATCACATCAGCTCAAGCGAGAAAAGAGCTTTGATGTTTTTCTTGACATCCGTGTCCTGCCATGCACATTTAAAGCCCCCAGGAAAAGATAGGTTCTGGAAGGATCTCGTCACTATGCGCATCGCAGCCGGAGGCCTAGAAATCATTTGAACACTTGCCAAAGGGCTTTCCTCACTGCAAAGATCGAGACTCCGGGCTCATACAGAACCAACAGTTATACTAAATTGCAATCGGCTGATTGATTATCTTCTATCAGCCAGATGGCTAATGCAATTGCTAAATAAAAGAGAAGAAGAATGCTTATTATCAGTGGAAAATTTAGATACATTAGGTGTAGTTCCTATGGTGGCGGAATCGTATAATCGGACCTGGGCTCAAGTCCGAAGACTACATGGATCACGTGATGGATATCAGGGAAATGTTGCCTGTAGTAGGCTGAGGCAAGTGGCTGCAAGCCTACAATCAGTCGGAAATTTGGTTTTCACCGGTGAAAACAAGCTATTTGACGTTTCTACTACTCAGAAGTGATTGATTTTACCTAATAAAACAACAAT
>NPHW01005158.1:0-10794 GCA_002240705.1 Elaphomyces granulatus | reverse complement strand
CGCTATCCGGGGATACCTTGTATGTAGTAAATAAGCTCCGATATCCAATAATATTGCTTTAGATTTCTCAGCCGCACAAGTGGCTTGGTAGGGCTAGCATGGCTTCACTAACATCAATTATTCGGGAATCGACTCCTTTATTATCACTCCATCATGCCTCTTCATTTCTGTGCCATAACCTCACCAAAAATCGGCAAAATATATACATCCTCATAGCCGGATAAATCGAAACCTGCAGGGTTTGTCGGCCCCATCTACCTTCTGTTCGGATATACCCGGGTATACCCGTATTTTGGCCCAGGTCTTGCACTGAAGTTATTCCCTGGGGAACTACTACCGGGGTTCCGGCTCTCTTAGAGAACCTTGGAGGCTCTACACGAGCAAAGAAAACAATCGGGAACCCTGAATGATCCCTACCTAGGTAATGCAAAGAAACAATCGAGAACTCTGAAAGAACCTTCTGCCGAAGACTGTGCACACTGCACAGGCAGAACAGACAGACGGGCACGAGAACAAGCTGGAGGCTGAGGAGAGGAAGCAGGATGGAGAAGAAGGATGAGAAGAAGGAAGGCTTTCGGTGAATTTAAAAAAAAAAACAACTGCTCCTTCTCTACGACGGCACATTTATATCACTATGATAGGTAGGTACGCTGAAGTTAAGTAAAAACTAAAGTTTACTTTCTAACCGTGATCCAACTCGCCGGGCCAATAGAACCGTAACGCAACCTGTAAGGGAGAATTCCGTCAAGAAACCAGTAAACGCACCTAATTCTCTACTACTCCACGGCCGTGCGAATCCCCTACGCCCATCATGATCCTTACGAACTCTATGCCCTTACAAATTCCTGCTACCCATCGATATGCGAGTAACAGTTCTTCTCTGTTGAGACCGTCCAGAACTACCCTATCCTCAAATCTTTTTAGGAAGCACAGCAAAGCGCAGCAGTCTTGAGATTGTGCAGGGTTGAGTCATTGACTTTCTAGTAACATGTCCTTGTAAGATGCAACAGTGACGATGACAGTGAAAACTTTCATGGTGACTTCGGTGACAAAGATAGATGTATAAGAAGCTGCCAAATTCCCAAGGACAACTTGAAGGACACCCTCACATCTTAATGTTTTATAATTTCACGCGATTTGCAGAGACTCCCAAGTCATTATATATCGCCCTCTTATTCTACCAACGCAGTACGGAACCCGCCGAAGGAATCCGTGGCGAAATTAGTAACAACCATGTCTTCATTAAGGGTACGAAAGCGCGCAAATACTAGGATTCTTCTTGAAGATACATATGTGGAGGTTGTTAAAGACTCGGAAATCTTACCTCCACCAAGGCCATTGCCAAATGCCTCCGACTACGATACGGAACGCCTAAAGGAAGCTCTCAAAAACGCAGACTGTACTTTGCGAAACAAAGGCCGCAAACTGTCGCCTATCGGCCATGCTCTTACATTATATAAAGATGCCTGCGCTCGCTTGCTAGATCTTGAAGAAGGGGAAGTCTTTGAGGATCGGCCGGCGGAGCTAGAAGGGGGAATGGGTAGCAGCAATCAGGACATATGAGCAGTCGATCCAGTATATTGCGTGCCTCAATGTCACCCGTACTCTGGACGCACAAACCCTACAAGATGAGATTCTCAATTTGCAGAGAACCTCCTTCTACGCCCGTTATGGCGACTATATGGCTCGCACGTGCCAAGAGCTAAAGCGTAGGGCAGAAGCCGCAAAGGTCCTGGGCTGGGAAAAATTGCAGAAAAGCTACTGGACAGAAATTGACCAGAAGCTCGGGGCAGAGCAAGATGCCTTTAAGAGATGTCTCAACGGGGAAATGGTTCATGACAAGTGTCAGACAATAATAGCCGTCTCACAAGCCTGTACCATGGTTGGCTTGAATTTCACGGATATGCTGCCTAATATACACCACTATGCTGTACGCAATGAAGTGGTGCATTCAAATCTGCTTTCCCTGGTTAAGGAAGGCAATTTTTGGGCATTGGATGATGATTACTGCGATGTCCCGCGCCTTATAACCTGCATCAATGACAGCACCTCAGATCTAATGTTAACATTGATTGAGTCGATCATCAATCTCTGGTTCGACCGCAACCGAAAGGAGCCAGAAAAATATGGATTGTGGAAATCAAAGAAAGCCCTTGAGGACTTGTATGAGGAACTTAACGGATCTCGTGATGATGTAAAGATCAACAAGCGGGTCTCACATGAAATTTCTCAGGCTGTCAAGAAGTCTCGACGTGATATGGAGAAAATAGCGAGGCTAGATGAGATTCTTCGCCTGGATCTCGGGTTATCTTTCGGAGGAAAGGGAGGAAGAAAAGTCAAGCGTGTCGCCTCTTTAGAACTTGAGGCTGAGAAGGTGAAAGCCAAGAAGATCAAAGTCGAATGGGACAAAATTGTGAATTTGTCGGGGGGCGTAAAAGAGATGTCTGACACCTACATGTTGATCTATGGAGAACTCGCTGCGCCTCCTGAAATCGTGCATGATCCATCTCTGGATGAATATTTAAGGGAAGGTCAAAGTTAATCCGAGCATAAGTTACTCAACAATCTAATCCTATCAGCCAGGGAATTTAGTTAACATTCCAGGTCCAAAACCCTCGTACGCACCCCGTAAATTTAGAAAGGCAGCTCGTCTCCAAGTTTTAGGTCTCATTAATATTCGACGACCATCCCTTTCACCATCCCCCCACAATGATAATAACCCCCCTTCCACCCAATCTTATATACAATATATCGCTCTGCTAGATTGCCTTTCACCAGCCTCAACCTTCGACGTACCCCTTAGATTTAAGTAGCTCGTCCCCAAGTTTTAGGTACCCCTAAATTGTACGTTACATACCCTTTATTAATAAAGCAGTTTTGATATCTCTCCATCTGTCGGTACCATTTCTTTGTTGTACGGAATATTCCTTTGTCTCAACGGAATATTCCTTCCGCTATTAGACTTGGACGGAATTTGGAAAACCCCATCATTTAGTTAGCTTAGGATTTGTCTACAGTAGGCAGACAAATCCCTATGTAATTAGAGAAGATACAAGAATCAAGAATACTTTGCAATTGCATACATGCTGTAGAACTATCTATCTATACCCCGTGTTCTACCAACACCATCAATTGCAATAATATGTAATATTCGGCTTGGAAGGGACCAGTACTATATAACAAAATGAAACATTTCTGATGAGAATCTTTGTATACGCCATCTCAAATGCCAGATGACAGGTCACTGTTAAATTTCTCGCCAATAGATGCCAGTTCCAAGATTAGTTGGCAACATACGTACAGTGCAATAATACTAAAGTATACATGTATTGTCAATTGACTCACTACGAGACTCGATGGAAATTAATCAACCATTCTTCTTAAATGCCTTATCATTTTATCTATAATACTTGAGGATTTGTATATCTGCAGGTCCAGACTCCAGACGTAATATATATTCATGTTGATCCCTACATGCTATAGTCGATCGTCCATATTCTACATAGCTTATTTTATTCGATTATATGTGTAGGTACGGTATTGTACTTATTGACCGTAGAAGCACGAGGCCATAACTGTTTGCCTATGTTGGCTATCATATGGAGAAGAATCTTTCAGTATAAAGGACAGAGGACATAAAAATATAGGCTTCGATCGAAAGGCGTGAAAGGCTTTTGAGACTTTCATGGAAAGACTTCAGAGGCCTCGATGGAAAAGACCTCGTTACATAGGGACTTGTCTGCCTTTTACAAATCCCGAGGATACCTTCAATGCTGTTGTTAATAATGAAGATCGGTATTCTACCTAAATAGGTAGAGGTGGCCCCACGTGTCACGTAGCTCAGTGACGTTTATGTAGATGTACATGTGGATCTATGACTTCTCATCTCTATTTACAGAGGGGAATTGTTTCAGATCTGAGATTCTGAGACAAGAGGGGAATATTAATATCTGGGAATGTCACGACTTCGCGGAACATTCAGGACAATAATTTGTTAAGTAACTATTATCTTACACCAAAAAGGCTAGTGCGCTCAGGCCCTCCGCGAGAACCCGACGCCGCCCTATCATAGGGCTATGTAATCCCAATAAAATCCAACCTTGCAGGTCGGGGCCAATAAGAATAAAACCCGGCACCTCTTTAGTTGAGCACGTGATAATCTCTCCAGGACCTGCATAAGGCAACAAAGAAAGAAAACCATACCACCAGATGACAAAAACTAGTCCATATCATACATGTATGATAGGCCGATCGTCTGTCTAAAAAATTTCATCATATCGTTATTGGTTGCCGGATTTGTCTCTCTCCATCATCATCATCATGGATACTATTGATAAAGTTCGTGCCTTTTACATCATATCAACTTTTACGGTAGGTCATATTTGGCAATCTCCTCATTCCCACTTTAACTGTGACTTACAAACTTGATCCCACTCGCAGCTGCTGTTGATCAACGCCCTCCCGTCCTTACGTGGCTGCCTCATTGACTACGGTGCGCGTGCCAAAGCGGCTGATTCAAAAAAAGGCAACAACAAAAGCAAGGATAAGGAGATATCTACGTCATGGACCGTCCCACACAGCTACTTCACCCATTTCTACATCTTCTCCATCCTCGCGTCTACGTTCTGGGCCGTCCAGATCCTGCAGCGCGGACCAGCGTTCAGGGCCCTGGCCGAAGGGCTCAGCGAGAAACACCGGCTCCAATCCATGTCCGTCAATCAGGTCATCCTGTGCTGGAGCTTAATGGCCATCCAAGGGTCCCGACGGCTCTATGAATGTATCGCCATTGCGAAATCGTCAAAGTCGCGCATGGGGTTTCTCCATTGGCTGCTGGCTATTGCCTACTATGCAGCAACAAACGTGGCAGTATGGATAGAGGGGTCAGGTAGGACCTATCTTTCCCTTCAACTTTTCCTGGACAATCGTTGATTCCGGCTTGCAGGCGCCCTTCTATCAACCGACATAAAACTTGAGCACTTCCGAATCACCACACCGCCTTCTCTACGAACAATGTTGTTTGTACCGATCTTCTTGATCGCGTCAGGCATTCAACACGACAGCCATCAGTACCTAGCTTCACTCAAAACCTATACGATTCCTTCACATCCACTCTTTCAACGCATCATCTGTCCCCATTATACCGCCGAGTGCGTGATCTACATTTCGCTTGCTTTTCTGGCGGCCCCGCAAGGAGAAATGCTCAATAAAACTATGCTTTCTTGTTTATTTTTCGTCGTGTCAAACCTGGGAGTCACTGCCGGGGGAACCGCGAACTGGTATAGAGAGAAATTCGGCGAGGAGGGCGTGCGTGGGAGATGGAGGATGATACCCTGGATATATTGATAATCGGGGTCTAGAGTCAATCGTCTTTGTCGAAGCGCGTTTGACAAGTCAGAGCTACCGACGGCGTCCGCAAGGGAGACTATGAAAGGGTCTCCCTTCGACTAGATATCTTTATGAAATTCATGGTGTAATTGCCATCATATCGGACACGACAGTCCTCATCCTTTCGCATTCAACAGCTTAATGCTATTCCCCAGCTTTGCCACCTTCAGGACATCCCGATACGTTAGGCTCACCCGTGTCTGTCTCTCGTATGACCCGCATTCGTAGCGCTCTTTCTCGCCCAATAGGTCCCAATTATTCACAGCCTCCGCATTCAGATTCTCGTCCCTATGCCGTTCTGCGATACCATGTAAAAAGTCCGTGTACATCTCCTTCGTCGTGATTAGCAAACTGCGGGGTTCCTGAAGGATCCGAAATCGTGGCTGCTTCCAACCCCAGTTCTCCTGCTTCTTGCCCCCGTGTTCGTCTTGCTCTTCTGCTTCTCGTTCTAGTTGTTCTCCTCCGTCGCTACACGACTTCTGCTGTCGCTTCTCGTAGACATCAAGCACAATCGGAGCCCCTAGACTCACGGTTGCCACGAGCGGATAGTACGCCGCTCCGTCTTCGTGGGGCATGATGCCTTGGCCGGGAAGATACTCATTGATCAAGACATGGTTTGGAGCGCCGTGTGGCGCATCTAAGAAGGTCCCGAGGTCGTCGAAGCGAGGAGAAATAACGGGATTTAACAGCCAAGAGGGCAATGGGGACGCAAGCAACGTGTTACTCGACTGGGTTAGAGCCGACGGCCATGTTTGCAAACGACGATGGGAGAGATGAGTCCAGCGAGGAAGTGAAGCGGAATTGATCTCAATTTTTAACGACGATCACACATCCGTGCATCAGTCAAGCATCAGAGAGAGAGTCGTGAAAAAAAGGGTGTGAAAAACATAAGCATAAGAGACTTGGTAAGAAATTAAGAACCTCTGAATAGTAATGACAGCTATCTACCTTATGAAGCAATCTCTCTTCTTCATCACAGGTGATGAAATTAGGTATATAAAATGCCTCGTCGGGCAGGGATTTGATCCGTGGAAGAGCCATCGAATCGAGCCAGGTGGCAATGATAGTAATAATAAAGACGACAATTAAACAATCACAATCACAAGTGGTGCTGCTGAGGATATTTTCAGTATGGTGGATCTTAAGCCGAGGCATTTTGTACTTATAATTGATTGGCTACCCCGCCGCGGCCCGCTCCCCACTCTGCCCGCAATATTTGTATGTCCCGAACCCGATGATATCTCGTCTTCAAGCAAAAGTCGAATCCCGTCATTCCCGTCTTCTATCATATCATACATGGCCCCTGCGAAGAATACCAGTAAGGGGGGCAAGGGCAAAGCTAATAAAAAAGATGCTTCCTCGGATGATGCTGCCGCTGGCGACAAGGGGAAAGGAAAGAGTAGCAGCGGTGGTGGGAAGGGGCCCGGGTTGAAACCTGCGACTTCGATCAATGTTCGGCATATTCTTGTAGGTGGCATTTTTGATCCTGATTCCTTTCCAAGTTTCTTTGTTTTTATTTATAGTACTGTCTCAATTTACTTCTGTGTTCACTTTTTTGATTATTCGCGCATGCCATATGGACCATTCTAACAAATTATTACTGAAATCTTGATAGGATTTCCTTATATGTATTCTAGACATCCTTCTTCTCTGTTTTCTATTTTTTTCTTCTCTGAACTTAGCTCTATTCAAATACTTGTCGAACAGCTTCCTTGCATTTCGTAGTGAAGCTTACATTTTCGTTTGTCTTCCAACACATTTGTTTATTATGAATATGGGCCTTCTTTGCGAAATGGCTAACAAATCCTATCTCCTTCCTGTAACTTTCTAGTGCGAAAAACACTCTAAGAAAGAAGAGGCCCTTGAGAAGCTACGTAACGGAGCGAAGTTTGACGACGTAGCGAGGGAATACTCCGAGGATAAAGCCAGGCAAGGTCAGTTTCTTTGCCAATGACTTTACGCTTTTAACAGCTGGTTCTTTTTATATCTTGATGGATCCTCGCTTTTCCATATCCCTTCCCTCTTCGGCTCCTTAATGTCGTTTCTGGCATTTTAACTTGGCTGGCCGTGGTGAACTGATCATCTGCAGGCGGGTCTCTTGGTTGGAAAGTCCGCGGCAACCTCGATGGAGCTTTCGAGAAGGCGGCGTATGAACTCGAGCCCAGCACGACAACAAGTCCCAAGTACGCTGAAGTGAAGACGGGATTTGGGTATCACATCATCATGGTTGAAGGCAGGAAATAGCGTGATTTTGTAGCTTCTTGGCGATGACAACGTTTAGGACGTTCGGTTGAGATTGGGTTTCAATGTTAAAATTAAGCCTCAGTACGTTCGGTGGGTTCCTCGACACTAGAAACATGATTAATCTTGCCAATTTTGGACGCCGTTATGATCTATTAATTGAATGACCATAGTGTCAGATAGTATTTCATTTGACGGTACGTCTGATAGTGATAGGAGACTCCACAATACTGAATTATGATTATCTCCAACAAATTTTGAACTGAAGAAATTCATCAAAAGATCTAGCCCCCGGTCGTAATCGAGTCGGAAGTTCAATCATCGACGCATCTCCTTTGAATGTGGTCATGTCAAGTACTGTGTAAAACCAATATCCTCGTTTTATCGATGTCGAAACCCATGTTCATCGGAAGCTGAAGCCTGAAGCGCTGTCTGTCCGAGATTGTCTCCCATCTCAACTAGAAGGCTGAAGCTAGATTATCGGACCTGCCCTATGAGATGCTACCTTATCTCATGGCGCGTGCACTTGTTTGCCTCGTGTACCAGTCGATATCCCCTTGTCAAGCAATGCACCTTGATCAAGCAGAAGTTTAATGATTGATCTTGCTTAAATACAATGGAGTGCGCCATTTCGATAGCAATTCAACAAGAGTATTTTCTGACCTATGATAGATATTCTGGAAATCAGGACCTTGCAATTCCATGATACCAACATTCGCAAAATGCGTTTTGCTAATCGGGGCATTACCAGGGTTGTCAATGGCTGTTTGTGTTGAAAATATATTCTTATATTGTTTATTTGTGTTTGGACCTTAGAGTATGTACTTGTACCATCGTCGCAGCGATGAGACGGCCCAATCGAGATAAAACCTGCTGAGGAACTGAAATAAATTGAAGCCGTCGTGATTCTTATTTACTAAAGTGTTGTTCTCTGCTTTCTCGTTATACTTCCAAACATGCCTGACCCTGGATACTACATTACAGATCGCAACAAGGTGTCTCACTATGTTACAACTTACAGGTAACTCGGATATAGACTAGCAGTCGTTCATGACAATCCTCATAATGACGACTTGGGGAGTTCACATCGAGGCAGGAAGAATGTCTTGAAGTCAACAGATCTCTGATGAAACCTAGGTCGGATCTACGATTATTTCCTATCATTCCTATGACAGCAAAGAGGTCGGCCCAATAGGTAAAGAGGCTAATAAGGCTGAACCTACCTATATGTATGTGGGTATCAAGAAAGTTGGAATTTGCATTTATATGTAGATGCAAAATAGCATGATAGAGCATATGCTCCAACAGAGACTACGTCATAACTAACTTCTGTTCGGATGACTCACGCTTACTTCTAAGCAAACGTGAGTCACTACACTACACCGTCTTCTCCTCCTTTCTCTCATCCTTCTCTCACCTTTCTCTCACCTTCGTCTTTACTTCGTTGCAGAAAGACGCCCCCCAAGAAAGAAGTTAAGTAGGAGAAAATCCTGCTGGGTCGTCCAGGCAATAACTTGAAGAGTAGCATCGTTTGCTTGCTATTCTATATCTCTAGTACAACACATGAATGTATGCATAGAGATCCCCTGTGTTGTTTTGTCCTCTACTCTTTGCCCTATTAAGATCATGGATGGATATACCTCACTCTGATCATCTATCCTGACTGCTTCTCGATCAGGTTGGTCTTGCAAATATAGGGAAATCAACGCTCTTCCAGGCTATCACGAAGTGCTCGTTGGGTAACCCGGCGAACTTCAAATAATCGACCATCAATCCAGAAATGTCGTCGTCCCAGACCCACGATACGATTTGCTCTGTGAGCACTTAGTTTGTTGCAAAAAGACGCGATCTTCTCCTACGTATATTCGTTGCAGAAAGACGCCCTTGTCCACAATGGCCACCACGTTCGCGCTTGTTGTTTTCGGTGGCAGCTATAATGGTCTAGCGCTCGCCACCGACTTTGTTGTCATCGCCAAAAGCTTCAGGCACAGACCTGTCCTTTATAACGGCAACATATGGGCCACTCTTCTTCGGCCGCGATGACCTGCGAGGACGAACGGAAGTCTACAATGCTGTTGAAGCAGCAACTGCAAATCCGTTTATCGCCTAGTCACACGGGAGTTCAAAAGAGATATTCTCGGTTGGATTCAGGCCGTTTCTACCCAAGCCATGTCGGGCGACCAGATTGTGGTAGTCTTAATCGGCCATGGACAGGCAGATACGGCCAACGTTGTCCTCAGCTCCCGTGCTGGGACAGAGTATCTGACTAGAACCGAGATTTCTCAAAGCCTTTCATCTCTCCCGAGCGGTGTCCGGATAATGCTAGTAAATGAAGCTTGTTACTCCGGAGCGTGGACGCCTATTGCAGACGACATAGGCAACGGTCGAGACGTCCTTATCGAAACAGCTTCACAGGGAAACGAGCTCTCTTACAATTTTCGCTCAGCGTCAGGCCGATATCGCTGCTCTTTGTTCGCCTGCGCTTATATCGAGGAGTTAGATACGTATCCCGAGAGCAGGGTAGTTCAACACTACTCACGTATCAAGGAGGAGATGAGGCATGTGAGCCCCACGCAAAACACCAGCATGCCATATGCATCTTTCTTGACATCATCGAGAAGCCTGCTATCCCGTCCCCTGAGCCATTTCATGCTAACACCAAGTATTGCCGATTCCATCGTGAATATCGCCTCCGAACAAACCCGCCATGAAAGCCTGTTGAAGGCGCGGGAAAAAGCCCGCACGGTGTGGAAGCGAAGAGGCGGCGTGGGAGTGGGATCCGGACAAGCAAATTCAGACCAAAATGATATGCAGCTGGCTGAGATCGATCAGTATCTGCAGGATCTGGGAAGTCGGGCCTCAAGCGAGCCCTACTCGGGTCTCGCCACTGCCTACTCCCTAGTTTTAGATGGCAAGGGAAGCGAATCGCTAAAGTCCCTCTGCTTAAACACGATTTCATGGCAGACAGTGCAGTTCATGATTGCGACCAGCGTCATCGATTTCCTTTTAGAAAAAGACCTCCTCTTCCGCCCCGTTGACTATGCCACGGCCATGGAACTCTCCGTTGACCGTTTGTTCATGGAAGACTTGTGGGGAAAATTCGGGAAAATAAAAGGATTTGAGGATATACAAACCCCCACCGATGACTCCTGCCTCCCTGTCTACTTT
>NPHW01005157.1:391-12380 GCA_002240705.1 Elaphomyces granulatus | reverse complement strand
TGTCTGAAATATAAGCGTACCCCAGTGGCCGCCTGGCGACGCCTGTGCTCTTCTATGAGCTGGGTGGGGATGATAGGGGAAGGTTGTTGAGCACTGCCAGAAGAGGCGGATGCGGAGGTCGAGGGCAGCAGAGCGCGAGATCTTGCAGGAGGAGCTGGCGTTCTTGCAGGAGGAGCTGTGGCAGCGGTGGAAGGCGGCGGCAAAAGCAGAGCAGCAGGAGCGCTGGGAAGAGAGGCCTGTGTAGCAAATGTAGGCTGAGAAAGCCTCTGTCGACGTGAGGGATAACCCACAAGTGGCTCATCAAAATGTAGACGTTTTCCTCCACGTGGATGATCCATACTAACCAAGCGTGTGGGCAGTTAGACAGTGAGAGGTGATAGAGGAAAATTAGACTCGGTAATACTAGAAGAGCAAGCTCTAATCAGCAACGTGGAGCAATCTGTTTAGGGGTAGAGTATGTAGAAGATAACAAAGGAGTTGTGAGGTGTAGAAAGCCGCAGGGACGAAACTTGAAAGCTAAGCAGTGTCTTTTGGACGAGGGTGCATGCAAGGGCAGAAAGCAAAAAGTAGTCAGCGAAGAAAGGCAAAGGGATTTGGGCCAAGATCGCGAAAGGAAGAGAAAGCAGACTTACAGTATTATATGAAGCCCCATGAAAAGTCAACGTTTGTTAGCTCCTAATGTAGGTTAATGAGTTACATGCATTGCCAAGACGCTGTCAGTATGATAGCGCGGCTCTAAATGACGTCAAGAGGTTCGACTTGATCCTCCTCATTAATAATTGGACAGAAACCTCTGCACCCCGTGCACGGACGTTTTTCTCTCTTTTCTTCGCCACTATATATACGTACATACGTATCCCCAACAATAACAATCAGCTCTATTTCAGCCGAAAAGCTGCATATACGGAAACGGTTAATCGCAGGTTCCCCACTGGACCTTCACTCATTATTCACTCGTTCCTCCGTCACTCAGAGGGAGGAACGAGTGAAGGTCCAGTTAGTGGAATACTACTACATAAGTGAGCCGCGATAAATTTATTATTAAACCACCTTTTCTTTGAGCTGATACATACCTACCTATGATAACCCTTCACCCTTTCAGACCTGATTAGCTACCTAGGTAGTTATGATGATCTTTGTGGACAAATGGCTATTAGCTAATAATTGCGCTTGCTTTACTATGATATACATACGCAGACACTCTTGAAGGGAATGTCGAAGTCGAGGCTGAAGTCGATCTTGCATGACTTCTCCAAGCGGGCTGATGGCTCGTGGGCCCCCGCTTCTGAAGATCCGAGATTGAGCATTGTGTTAGAATCGCTCTTTCCGAGTCGAACCCGCATCTAGTCAACGATGCCCCGGTTGGTTGGAGGCACCAGGATCCCCCGTGCAAGTAAGTGGCCGTGACTGTCAGAATCAGCAGAAGCCAGCCACTTATATAACCGCCGACGGTGAGCCTACAGGGAATTCGTGCGGGGATTAGAGAGGATTCAAGCGCTCCAGCACCTTGGGAGCATGAGACAATTTATCGAGGGAGTTGCCGTCAATACGGCAATAAGACTGACTGGGGAGCCTGACGGTGACAATCCGATCTGGAATGCACTACACTCAGAAACTCGTATGCGTGCCACATAACCGTGTCGACTTCCCCGCCGAAAACCACCCATATATATTTCGAAGACAACAGCTTTCAGATCCAGGGAGATTCGGTTTTCGGATATCTCCCAAATCGTCGATGGATAAACCCAAGACGGGCCCAGGTTGAATAGTAGTTATCATAGTACGTTCCAACCCTGGCGGTCATGAGCCAAAAGCTCGTTCATCATGTCGGCCAGATTGAGAGCAAAATTTCTAACGATCCGAACTCCAAATAAGAGCTGTTGGTAGTTACATACCTTCAACTCCTTCATTTATTAAATAATAATAATTGAAAAACTGTCCATTTTTGCCGCTAATATTATGTATGTACGTTAGTATATAGCCCGCGACTTTACCAACCCTTTCGCCTCTATTCATATGATGCTAACTTTCTTTGGTCTTGATAGTTTTTCTTCATGGAACGTCAATATGAGTCTAAGAACTTACCGATCCTCAGGAAAAACATCGGTTATCATATACGGAAGGTGTTGAAAGATGATAAAACAAGAAGCCAATACCCTTTTTATTCCACCACAGCCAAACTGGGACTCTTCAAATGAAAATCACAGTGAGTCCCGAACACGGAGGACCCCACTACTCCGACTATTATTCTTAGTCTATGGTGATTTTTCGAAACGAGCTGATGGATCAACAAACCGAGATTGAGTTTCGTCTGGAAGTTGCGCTATCCGAGCCTAGCTGAATGATGCTCGAGGTTGGCTAGAGGCCACTGGGTCGCCAGTCGTCCCCATATGCTTGTGCAATCCTAGACTTGGGAGTTATGCACCGGCTCCCTGGAGCTTTCCTTTGAAAAAATCGTGGTATTCATTCCTTTCCTTCATGCATATGTAGTGTTCGGAATTTGCGCCGTGCATTAAAAAATCGACAATTTTTGTCGCCAGACTATGTACGCATGTGTATAGCCCGCCAACCCTTTCGCTCCTGTCCCTATGATGCTAGCTTTCTTTGGTAGTGACTGTCTTCTCAGCATTCTCTTATAAAAATGGTCTCTACAGCGATTTCATGGGAGAAACGGTGACCTTCATTTGAAGAGTCCGTGTTTGCCAAGGATATGTCTACAGAGTGTATCTAATGCCTCAGATCTGCCAGAACCGCTCTAGAATTCATCCGCCGAGACATTGGCGAAAAAAAGGAATTGGTCACGAGTTCGATCTTCTTTGAGGGCTTTCCAAAGGTCCAAACATTTCGTCCTGATGCTGAAGATGCTTTGAACTCGTTTATGGTAGTTCTAGAAGGGTGGGGGGTCTGTACTTTTCAAACAGAACGCCGCGGATCCTTTAAAAAAAAGCGACCATCTCCGACGATGTATGGTAGACACCATTATTTGCACAGTAAATTGGCGGACCTTGGCGAGCTAAACATACTTGGCACTACAGTTGACCTCCCTCCAGTCTCATGCTCGGAAGATAAACAGGATACCAGGAGCTATGAGACCAGAAGCACAGTATGTTACATGTGAGATAGAGTGACTTTTCGAATAATGAGTAGTGATGTCTGAGTAACTGAATACAGGGAATATCAATATCCTATTACGACGGGGAGAAACTCCTTGTAATCATGCTAGGGATAAAGCATGAGGTTCTACATAGACTTCTGGATCAGGCTGTAGCGATGCACCGGTCATCGATCTCAGCGTACTATAGCTTGTGTCCTGACAGAACATGAAAACATTCGCATCAGATATCAATTTCCAAAGAGCGCGAGATGAACAAATACTTGGCACTATGCATTTGAGATAGCATAGTTAGTTACGGAGACTTCTCCAAGAGACCAGAATGTTGGATCATGGGCCCCGTCCTCGAGTTGACCTATCATAGAGGTTGGGCTGTCAGGACTCAAGAGCCATCTCTTCGAGTTTGAAGGTCAATTTCTTAAGTTCAGTCCTTCCTATATGTACATGCACCTAGATGATGCCATGATGAACTCAAGAACCTCATGATTGGCACCAATGACTGAAGGTTGGGAACCTAGCTAGAGTCAGGGTGTGGCTTCAAACCTTTGCAAGCTGGAGAAACGGACCACTTGTATCGTGCTTAAGCTTGAAGCTTCATCACTTTTACCTCCTCCATGAGACGCTCAATTGGCAAATTCCTAATTCACAGAATCACAAATGTGTGATGGAATGGAGAATTAGAGTGGTTGATGATACCAACCACTTTTGTATAATCATTAAGATCATAGTAGTATCTAGTTAGTATATAGCTTTACGATTTCAGACCTTTTAAGTATGCATGATCAATCTCATGATGTATGTATGTATGATGATACATAGGTATTTTTTCCTATTATCGGCACAGAAATACCTGACCGACAATAGGTAGGTAACCTCAAGGACGCAAATTATTATATGTAAGATATGATACAATGTATGTTTAATTGAGTGCAGAGCTCGGATTCCCCACAAAATTACTCTACCTACCTGATACCGAGGTTCAACGCATTCAAGGGGCGTACTTTTCGGAGGTGACATCCATATATGGAAATCCCCGTGATATTTCTAAACCATCGGTTTTAAAAATGGAGAGGGGAAATTTTTTCTTCTTTAAAATATAGCGATAGAGGCCACAGAGCATTTTTGGGGACGTGATTATGATAGTTAGGTTCTTTATGAAGGCGCATGAAATATCTATCTTTCGGTCACGATGTTCAAGTCAAACAAACAAGTTATCTATACGAGGACTCCTGCGCCCACGATCGACCCCTCTCTCTCTACAGGAACGTTCAGCATTAACACCACGACCCTGCCAGAGAGTATCCCCAATGACAGGGTCTTTGTTCGGGTGCACTATCTCTCCTTGGACGCCGCGATGCGTCAATGGCTCACTGCGAAACGATCATACATAGCTCCTGTTGAGCATGGCGCCGTGATGCGTGGACAGAGTATCGCCCAGATTCTCTCGGTAGGGGCCAGTTTGAGGAACCAGTTCGCCGAAGGAGACTGGGTGATTGCATATTCCGGATGGCAAGCGTATGCTGTGTTAGCCGCCAAGGAGGTTCAAAAAGTGATCGTTCCTGGAAGGTCTCTCCCCACAGACGCCTTGTCTGTGTTGGGCATCACGGGATTGACCGCATACTTTGGGATGCTAGACGTCGCCGCCGTCAGGGCAGGGGAGACCGTCGTTGTATCGGGGGCTGCCGGAGCCACGGGTATGGTGGCAGGTCAAATTGCAAAGATTAAAGGCGCCAAACGTATAGTCGGTCTGGCTGGCACTGCCGAAAAATGCTCCTTTTTGATGTCGGATCTCGGGTTTGACGCAGCAATCAACTACAAGGACAGCGACTGGCGTCAGAAGCTAAAAGATGCCACCCCTGATTACATCGATGTTTTTTTCGACAATGTCGGTGGAGAGATTCTTGATGCCTGTTTGGCTCGAGCTGCGAGGAATGCCCGATTCGCTATCTGCGGTGCCATCAGTCAGTATAATGCCGACAAACCCCAGGGACCGTCCGGTTACATGGCGATAATCGTAAGTACATCTTCTACTACTAGCTCATTCATCTCAAGTTGTTTGTCATGTTCCCCTCGTTTACCTAAGAGGAAATGTACTGTGCACTGTTGACGGCTGCTTTAATATTTTCAGACCCAACGCGTAACGATGAAAGGATTCATCGTTCTCGATTATGCGGAACAGTTCTCTGCTGCGCAAAGAGACTTATCGACATGGCTTCAAGAGGGTAGGATTAAGCGAAAAGAACATATTGTTAAAGGCGGTCTGGAGGCTGCCCCTCAGGCATTGGTCGATCTTTATGCTGGAGCGAATACCGGGAAGATGATTGTAGAAGTAGCACCTTTTAATGCGGCAGTGGAAGGTGTCAAGCTGAAGTTGTAATGAATTTAATAAATTCATCTTGTTATTAGAGTCTACTGTAGGGTTCCTTGCCCCAAATTCAGTCATCTTCCAATTTATAAAAACCGGGTGTTGGTTTTTACTAATAATTTCTTACCATTTGTTCCTACACAAAACCCAGGCTCTCTTTTCTATAGAGATCTCAGGTTTCGTATCTTCTTCCACCGGCCATGCCGAATTCAACAAGGTACGATCCATCATCTGCTTCTTAGTCAGGACATAGAAATACACCTTTAATTCTATCCAGCAAATTTGAAATCAAGTGAAGAATAGAAGGTTAAACACTCGGCGAAGACGAACTTGATTTTTAATAGTTTTTTTATTATTCAGGGGGCATCTCCTCGTCCGTCCTTGAGTTTTCGATGCTTAGAACCAGGATATCAGTGGCGCCTTCAGCGGTCAATTCATCCATGACGTTTGCGATGGATTTCTTCAGCACCATGGCACTAACAGCCACCCAGCCATATACTTCTAGGGCGGTGACCGACGGTGCACGCTTCCCTGGGGTAATCCTTTTGGCGGTGGAAAGCTTTGCGCGAGGAACGTTATACTGGCAAAGGACGTACTTTTGGGCAGCTGATTTGATTTATTAGCAATATGGACAAACAATCAATCTTAAGGCTGGTAAAAACATACTGATAACACCGCGTATTCTTGACGCAATCAGGTCGACCAATTTGTTTTTGGTGTTTCTCGACTTGACCAGGACCGCTGTGCTCTCGATGACGGTGTCAATGGCCTTCAGACCAGCGGCTTTCATCGTTTCGCCAGATTCTGCGCGAAGAGAGAAAGATTAATCAATGGACGAGCCGTAAAGCACGTAGAGTCCGCATACCAACCAGGTCAACGATTCCATCAGCAACGCCTAAAGCACAGGCGGCTTCGACGCTTCCACCAACATATTTAATCTTAGTGTTGGCACCATCGGTTCCTTCCAGTTTGGAGAAAAAAGCTTCCGTCAGGGCGGTGAAGCTGGTTACCACGTTCTTCCCTACCAACTCGCTGGCTGTTGTAATGCTTCCCTTCTCGGGAACTTGGACCTGGAGCTTGCACATGCCGAACCCCAGATCAAGAACTTCCTCCACTCCAGATATCTCGGCCTCAGGAAGGCGAACATCATGCTCTGCAATTTGGTCACGGCCCGTAATACCCAAGTCTACCCGTCCCTCTCCTACGAATGTGGGAATATCTGCGGCAGGAAGAAATATGAGGGCAATAGGCAGGTTCTTGACCAAAGCGATGTCCAGACGGGTCTCGCGACGGAATTGGATGTCGCAGCCGGAGAGGAGATCGAGAGTCGGTTGCTGTAGCCGTCCCTCTGTAGACGAAGACAAGTAAGACGGTTAGCTTTTGATATAGTCAAGTCGCTTGTTTTGATATAGCAGTAATATTACTTTTCGGAACTGCAAAGAGCAGCCTTCCCTCCAGGCTACAAAATATCAATAAGCGTGTTAGAACATTGTACTGGACATATCTGCCTTCCGGAACTCACTGATTCACCAGATCCATCGTGCCCTGGACACCGACACAGGTTTGCTTGCGGGTCGAATGGGAGGGGAAATGAGCAAGAAACAGACCAGTTGGCGCTCTATTTATTTTAGAAATCCAACCCCCCAATAACGAACGTCAATTCTAAAGTATTATTACACAAAAACTGGTATGATATCTAACAAGGGGCATCTGAGAGGGGCCTATCGCGGAAACAAAGATTTGTTGGTGGGGTAAAGTCCTCCACTTTATATAGGCGCGATGAGTCGTGATGATGCCGCGATCGGAACCCGGAATAAATCAATCTAATCTACCTTATGTAACTAGAAGAGAAAGCTCTAACTATAGCAACACAGCGATTCATTACAGCGCAGTACACAACAATTTAAGTGTTGTTATATATCGCTGTCATCACTAAAGGTGGCGTGGCCAATAGCCAAGATAGGTATTTAAAAAAAATAAATATATTATACTGAAAGGGAAAATATAAGCAATGTTCGGTCCCTGAGAATAATTAGGTAGATATTACATTAGGATCACAGTTGCGCAGCAGCGCCAGGGAGTCGTCCGATCAATTCTTCATCTCGATTGGTAAAAAAAACAGGGTCTTGCTCCAAGACGTTCTTTACCATCATAACTGTTCCTGCTAGCCTCTTTCGTCTGATTTTTCCTTCTAGCTCGGTGCTTTTCTGTTTGGCCATATCTAGAACCGATGCTGGCAGGTTTGCCAAGCGAGCAACATTCAATCCGTAGCTACGATGGGCAACGCCCTCTCCAAGCTCATACAAAAAGGTGATCTCTTCATCCTCCTTATTTCCAGACTCAGTAAAGCGCATGTGGACATTGCGAAGCTGCTGTTCGGGAAAGGACCGCGCCATGCTAGACAAATGCTGGTAGTGAGTGATGAAGAGAGTGATGCTGCGAATAGAGCGAACCATATGGTCAAGGACGGCCTGTGCAATGGCGACACCATCATGAGTGGAGGTTCCACGACCAAGCTCGTCTAAGATGACAAGGGAGCGTGGAGTGGCCTGCTTGAGGATATCTGCGGTTTCGGACAGCTCGACCATAAAGGTGGATTCGCCGGTCATCATATTATCAAAAGCACCCATCCGGGTGAAAACTGCATCAAGCATACCTAGCGTGGCTGAACGTGCAGGAACATACGATCCAATTTGGCTCATGATTGCGATCAACGCGACCTGCCGGACGTAGCTGGACTTGCCGCCCATATTTGGCCCCGTGACGAGGAGAGCACGCGTTTTGTCCGCTCTCAAATCAATATCATTGGGAACGTAGGTGTCTAGAAGTAGCTGCTCAATCATTGGGTGACGTCCTTGCTTTACAATGATTTGGGTGTCATCTGTATACCGAGGCTTGACGTAGCCTGGCTGGCTGGCAATGGCGGCAAGAGAGACTAAACAATCAAGCACAGCTAGAGCCTGGATGCAATCACGGAAGGATTGATACTTGGTTGAAATTTCATTGAGAAGGCCAGTAAATGCCTTGTCACACGCAGCCGCTAATGCCTCCTTGTGCTGATCTCGCTGTCGCATCAATTTGACGACTTCCGGCGTATGAAATCTGGAAACCTTCTTCGTTCCACTGACTTTCGCCCAGGAAGCAGGAACCCGTTTCAAGTATGCGGAATTATTCTCAACCTCAACTAGGAACTCTATGCCGGCCACAGAGATGTACTCCACTTTTTTCTTTTTCAATGTCTCGGCGATGACTGAGCAATGCTCCTGCAATTCATACTCAATAGTTGCGATGCCAAATTTATGGTCAGTAATGTCTTCGGTCTCTTCGGATTCTCGAAAGAAAGAGTATTTGTCATCGTTCTTGGCCGCGTGCATATTAATCTTGTCAAGGAAGCAAACAACGTCATCTAGGATCGTTGGGAGAGAAGCAATAGCCTCATTGATTGCAAGAGAGTCGAACCCAGCGTCGGCAGCAGATTTCACATGTGAGAAGTGGCCCGCGACCATCTGTAGTGCTTGCAGGACTGTGAGAAGCTCCGAACGTGTGCACTAGACACCGTAGATTAGACTCGATATCAAAATCTACATAGCTCACAATATCATTACCTTTCCATAGTATATCCGAATTAAACTCTTCTCCAAGTCACTTTTTACCTTCCCGAGTAGACTCTTTAATTTTTCAACTTGAGTAGCCCGCTCAGGATTTTGCAATTCTTCCACGGCCACGACTCTTTCCTCCAACTTGATCCTATCAAGCAACGGTCGCCCAACCCACTTCCGTAGCAATCTTTGACCAAAGCGGGTTTTTGTTCGATCTAAGGCCCAGAAAAGGCTTCCTTTTGTAGAATGATCGGTTTGATTTTGGTAGATCTCAAGGCTTGTCAATGTGTTGCCATTGAGAAGCATATGCGAGCGTGCCGAAAAAGACTGAAAGTACTTAGTTAAGTCGAAGACATGATCCAAGTCATACTCCGATAGGTGTTTGATCATGGAAGAAAGACAAATGGTGACAAGTTCCGATAAATTTAGAACCTTGTCTAGTAGTTCGCTAGCCCTAACATCCTCCAGACTGCCAACTGCCTTCATCCCTTTGGCATAGAAGCTGGAGACGTGGCTGTGGGACTCCACAGCTGCTGTTTTGAATTTGGGAATTCGTTCAACACGTACTCGGTCGCCAAAAACATTTGCCTTACTCCCGGACAGGTGTTCAACAAGCTTTTCAGTAGCCTTTGAAAGTTCCCCAACAACCAGAAGCTCACATGGTGCAATATGAAGCAATCTTGTCTCAACTTCGCTTCTCATAAAACCATCTTCAAATTCATCATATATGATATCCCCAGTAGCTGGCTGAACAGCTACTATTCCGACAAGAACCTTCTCATCATTGGTCGCTCCCTTAGCACTAGTTTCTGTTATGCAAAGTAGATAGCCTGTAGCTGGCGTGGCTCCTTCAGATGCCGCACCCACAAGCTCGTCCGTCTCATCAATATAAGTGCCCTTCGTGTAGACATTGGTAAGTTTTCGACTGAATGGAGCATTGCGATTGTCACCAGCCGCCTTGAGCGCGGCTGTCTCAATCTGCCTCACCACGCCGACTTTATAGCCTGCAGCAACAAGGCGCTTGACATGCACGTGTAATCTGTGTACGGGTATACTTGCGGACGCAAAGCGGTCAAGGTGTGCCTCGGATTGGTCTATTAAGCGCGAATTAGCCAAATGTGCTCACTGAATAATGGAAGAATAGACGTACGCTCATCAAATCTCATTTTTCCTGGTATACAAACAATGCCTAATTCCTTTGCAGCGATTCTCGCATCTTCGCCAAAGAACCGAAACTTATAGCCCACTTCAACAATCAAAAGAGTATCCATGTGCTTCGATTTGATATCAATAACTTGCTTCTCCATTGGTGTAAGTTTGGGTGGGGACTTCTTAGCAACAGCTCGGCCCTTCCCCTTGGTGGTCGGCGGCGGAGTTGGCTCCTCGTTCTCATCACCATCAGCATTATCGTCTGGACCAGCGGCAGCATCATCATCATCCATAACGGCACTTCTCCCAATTCCAATGATGCAATCTACACCGCCTAGCTTTTTAACGAATTTCTGGTGTAGCCTGTCCCTTTCCTTCTGTTGTCGTCCAGATTCTTGTCCACCATCAACAGTATCAACCGGAGAACTGGTAAACTTGAAACGATCCGTCTGGTTGTTGCTAGAAGATGGCAAGCGCTCTTTCAAGGGTATTTGTCTGGCTGCAATTTCATCAACTGACTTTTCCTGACCGCCAGAGAACCCGTTAACTCTAGCCCGCTTGCGAGATGGTAGAGTGATCTCATCCTCATCCTCATCCTCATCCTCACCCTCTCTGCCTCTGCTGATAGCATTGCCCTTTTCCAAAGTATTCGTTCCATATTCTGCATCTGCGGCTCTACCCTGTTCGCTTAATGATTTGTTTTCAACGAGTGATGGTTTCTTTATGAAGAAACTGGAGATAGTCTGCTGCTTTCGCTTCAGTGGTTGTGATGACGATGACGAAGATGGTGTTTGGGATGACATGATTTGAACTATTTATCACGCCTTAAAGGCCTTAATCCTGCGCCAGTAGTATAGAACCCCAGCGAGTCTTCACTACTCATGAGAGTGAGTCCCAATGTACGTATGTATGTACATACAGTCAAGTCCTACTCAAATTCGTGCTTCATATTCAACCCGAAGCAGGATTGAAAGTGAAATAATAAGTAATCGAGTGGTAGATCCCTCAGAAACCAAAGAATCAAACGTATGGAGAAAGATCGCAACAGAGTGCCAAATAACTGTAGGTAGCTCAATCCCGCATCGAAGCTTCCACGAACGCGTGGTGACGCGACAAGCGCGGGACTTAAAATGTGATAAAAAATGTTTGTCAGGGACCGTAACTATACATTTTACCCACCATTTTCAACACCATCAACATTTGTAACACTGCGTGATCAGTGGTAGAGAAGGGTAATAGAATAACGGATCAAGGTCATTTTCCCCATACCTGTCCCCTGAAAGGGGTAGAAGAGATTCAAAGTCAGACCACTTTCCTTCCACAATGTCCGGTCAATTACGGGTCAATTACACGGAATTACTGTATTTTACGCTAGTAATAATTACTAATCAGTCTTTTGAGTAGCGTCTTGGCATTGTGGGTAATTACCATTTATGTACAGTGGCGGACATTCAAAAGTGGGGTCAATTTTTTCAAAATTTTTTTGAAGTTTGTAATCTTATGACTCATGAGTAAGTTAACACAATAATAATATAATAAGTTGGCTATAATTCATCTCAGTGACCTCAGAATTTAGTATTATTAGGCAAATTGCTGAAGTTGGCGGCCCAAAATGACGTTATCGTGTATTTAGTTTTTCCGGCGGTGATGACTGACGGTACAGCGAGGTACAGCGACGCGCGGAGCGGAAGAAATTTACCTCAGCTTCCTCAGGCCCTCCCGCGGACCCAGGGAGGGCCTGAGCGGACCCGCGGCCTTTTTGGT
>NPHW01005139.1:0-25078 GCA_002240705.1 Elaphomyces granulatus | reverse complement strand
ATAAATAGCCGCTATTAGAGGCGCTAACACGCTATTAGAGCAACCTACGGGGCGTTCCTGTACGGACGCTAATAGGCCGCTGATAGACTATTGGACCACGCTATTAACGGGATTAATTGGAAAGGAACAGGCCCTTAGTCTAGTAAAAACGAGGGTCTGCGGAGTTTTTACTGGACTAGTTGGAAGTGACTGTCTCAGACGGCTTCCTTTTATAGGCTTTATATTTATTAGGTTATTAGCCTACAGTAGTACAGCCACAGTGATTGCCGAAGTATATATTAATACAGGACACCAATCTGATTACTAAAGATGCTGGTTCTTCGCGCTATTAATAAATTTCTGTGGTTAACCATGTACATAGGTAGCACTCAACTACTTGAATCTTTCTACATATAAGAACTCTGTACTCGACTTGCCCACCTTTCTTTTAGTATGTTCCCTGAGTAATAAGAGTCTCTTCCACAAACAATTGGATAGCTTGCAAAGTCTTGACAGAAGTGAAGTTCCCAGGTCCCTAATACGTAGCTCCTGAGCGTTTCTCTATCAGAGTGTTAGGATATATTCAGGTGTCAAGTTTCAAAAGTAAAGATTGGATCGAAAACATATCCTTCTTCAGAACCTTTTTACAAACTTACTGGGAAATTCGTGTTATTGTAACTTGGATTAAAACAAGTTGCTTCCAGTCAACCCTTACCCCATTTTCATCTTCACACTTTCTCTTTCCAATAAGCACACTGATTCATCTTACTGCTAGATTAACATCCACCATCAGTCGATCCTAAGTGCACAACTCCGACCATTAATCAACTAAGCGGTGCCACACTGCCACTACCAGTACACAATTGTCTAAACCAAGAAAAACATTATTAATAAAGACGCATTTCCAGGCACTCTAACACATTCCAAGTGTCCCAATACTGGCTATTCAGGTCCACTTCCCCTGGTGACTATAGTATGATATGCAGGGAGAGCGTTGTATAAACAGGGCAATCTTATTAATACTCTAAACAGGGGGCAGGATATTTCGAAATCAAGTCAATTTCTGGGAACCTGATAATTATCTAGTTGCACAATAATGCTGTCAAACATGTTACATGCATGCTCAAAATACCAGACACTGAGAAATATTGTTATAGAAGAGTATACTTTTAAGTACAGAAGGCTGTGCAATTATTCACATTTCACATGTAATACTGTCTTGTTGCGAACTGCATTGCAAAGAAATTGTAGAGCACTATAGCAAGTCATGGAGCTGATCGTCCGTGTCCAGATAAGCAGGCATGCGGTTTTATTTAGTTTGAATTAGGTAATGTTGTTTGTTTGTTTCCAATGTTTGTATTTCATACACAGCTGCGGGCTACATAATGATAGAAGAAGGGAATCTGACTATCATAAACACGACTAGGTCCATAGATAATGTAAATCTTCAAGGACATGGATATATCCATGGATGTGCGGATATATAACATGTGACTATACCCATGACATTTTATTCTATATCGGGCCTCAGATACCTTATTCATGAAATTTCAGGTATTATCCATGAAAGAAGCAAGTACTATCAGCATATTCGGAGGCCCGAAAGACAATAATAAAAGAAGAAGCTGACACAGTTATCAATACATTTATGACAAGCAGAAAAATGACGTCATTGATTTGTTTCAAGGGAACTGCCCGAAAATATTGCACAAGTATTCACACTCCCTTTAAATACTTCCAAGGTTCCCTCCTTCAAACATTACATTTGCACCTTATACTATTACCTTCAAGCTTCGATGAAAGGTTCATTACATGAGAATTTCTAATCTCGATACCAGAGCTCGTACCCTCCCTCAGACCATCTTCAATTGTGAACCTATCAGAGAATAAGCACACTTTACATTCGCCGCTCTCTCCGGTGTGGCCGATACCATTATAGAGTCGACTATTGACTCAAGCCTCAGGCTGGTCTTAAGTAATATTCTAAAGGCCGAGATGAATGAGATGCTGACTAGATTTGAATGCCCCCCATCGCATACTGGCGATCATCAACAGGGGCTCAACAGTTAGCGACATCTAGAGTCTTCCGCTATCTGTTGAGGTCGGCGTATGTACAATAAATCAATAGATGACACGCGATGTGGCTAACTGTTAACCTCCTGTTGATTATGTATTGTCAGTGTGTGATAGGGGGTTTTCGAATCTAGTCAGTATCTCATTCATTTCGACCTTACTTAAAACCAGCCTGAGGTTTGAGTCAACGTTCAGTCGGCTCCATGACGGTATTGGCCGCATCGGAGAGAATGGTGAATGCAAAATGTTCATCTATATGTATATGCTTATTCCCGGTTAGCCCACATGGTAAATACTAAATCCCAACTTGAGGTCTTTACAATTGAAGATAGTCTGAGGGTACGGAGTTTAGGTTAAAGATTACAAACTCCTATGGAATGAACCTTTTATCCATGCTTGAAGATAATAGTATTATGTAGGAACATACTGTGTGTCGGCTGTCTTTTTGTGTCAGTGGTAATAATCTAACAAGGCTGACTAACAAGGCTGATTAATGATGAAGGATTATAGAGTATGAAGAAGAGAGGGCACCCCTATGTCCCCATTCATCCCAGATTGATTTGAATACAGTTTTACTTAGAAACATATAGAGCTCTTACGCTAAATTCCCTCCCCTTCCCAATCCATTCACTGCGCGTTCAAATATCGTTTCTACAGAGTTGGCTACAGCCCATCGCTTAGGTAGGTAGTATGATGTATCTCCATTATTTCGCCCTGGCCCGACCCTGTTGATAGGATTTGCAACGTCGTATTTATTGATAAAATCTTGTCTGGATCTAAACACTAGATTAAGGTATTGATAGAATTTCTCTAGGCCCAGCTATTCTAATACAGTAAAACTGCTCATGTTTATCTTGTATTTCTAACACTACAGAAATGGTCTCCATAAAGAGTGTCGGTCCGCCAAGGCGACTTAAGGATTTCAAAAAGATGCATCTTTTTACCTTTTGATCGATATTGGCTTAAACACCAAGAATCTTTTCGCATACCCACATTGCCGTCTTCGTATGGAGACTCCAGTGCCTTTCGTCCTCTTTCTGGTCCTCATCTAGAGCACATATTGGTTGTTTAGACTGGCCATGATTTTGGTTTCTGCCCAAGGCTTCGAAGATAACGAGTTGATCCCGCAGGAAGACATCAACACAAGGCTTCCGTAGCTTGCTCTCTTGGGAAGGCAATCGATCGGTCTCATTGCCGGGAAGGTCATGCTCGATCTCTTCAACAAACTTGGTGACACAGCGATCAACCAGATCTCTTAGTGTCAATATCAAGTCACCCTCATCAGAACTGTGAGCAGATGCACGACTCTTAGAACCCCCTTTGACTTTACTGCTATGCCGGCCTGTTGTCCTCTCCACTCCCTTTCTTTTTTGACCATCAAAGAGGGCATCAGCCCCAAGCCTAAATCCATTTGACGTATGGGCAACGAGCAATAAATATATGTGCGTTCGATGATACGTGACTTCCGAGGTGTGGACTGTAATAGGCACAGACGAATGTTCGGCCTGGGACGAGAGATCAAAACCAGGGTCCCAAACCATGGTGCACCTGTTCAACGCACGAAAAACACTTCTATATGTCTCTACTTCAAGGAATTTTCGAGCAGTCGTTGGCTCACCATCTTCCTTATAGTTATCGAGAAACCCTGGCCTCAGATCTTCCGCAGTGAAATGTGCTGCTTGGCGTTGATCAAAAGTCTCACGTTGGCATCCAATACTAATGTCAGGGGCAAGAACAGTGATGTCGACCTGGGTCACAACACCACGTTCATGGCGATTCAAATTCACTAGAGGGAACCTGGGAATATGCCTAGTCGCGCGGTTGGGGTTCGGTGTCGTATTCGTTAAATTGTTATGGTGACCTTCAGCTGTTGTTTCATCTTTCAGATTGCTCTCTTCAGTAGACGGCTCTCTCATTAGGGACGTTGCCGCCAGGGAAGATCTCAGAGGATGGACTGTGAATGTCACAGTACCCAAATTCATGGCACCTGTTGACCAACCACGGCTGTGGAGATTGACAGACAGGTCCGGGAAACCCAATTTTCGGAAATTCGGAATGAAAACTTGTGCAATATAGTCGTAAGAGGGTGCAAATGAGACGTTCGTGCCTCCAGTGATGTCCAACTTCAGAGGCTGATCATGCGAATGACTGTCAGTATATAGAAGGTAGGGATATAGCGCCTGAAAGATCAAGAAGATAGAGCCTGGTGTTGAGAGACGGATACTGTATCCGGATTTCATATATCCTTGCGGGTGGCCCAGTGTAAGGAATTGGAATTTGGTGGCGACATCGACCTCTGTGCTACGAGCCTTGACACAATTGCCCTGTTCATTGGAACTTCGGGCCGATTTCAAGCTTGCACCTTCATCGGTGTCCATCAATTCCAATGGATCAATTGGCACAACTCTTGGAGAGAAAGTCAAAGTGGAAGATCCTACATCTCCGCCAGTGACTTCTGCACTGCACATCTCGGCCAAGAATTTGATTGCTGCCGCATGGGAAGCCTTCAACCCGGGTTTCCCGCGCCCACTGGCGCGAATGCGACCAACGGTGATAGGGATAGAAGTCAGAGCTGATAGGGCGATGGCATTTCGAACAAGCTGGCCACCTCCCTCTAGGGTGCTTCCGTCAAGATACACTGCACCCGACTCTTTCAAGTTGGTCATATCAGCTTGCTAGTCTTTGGCTGTTCTGAATTTCGTAAAATTGCTGCTACTTATAGGTATATATAAAAGTTGCTCAGGACTCACGTCCTATCTGACAATTTATAAGTAGAGTGAGCGCTCGCGCATACCCTTATGTATTTGGCTAACTAAAGGGAAGTTTTGGGAACCAGAGTTGCATAGTTGGCATACAATATCTCGGATTTTGTTTGAAGCCTTGAAAAGTTGGCTGGCGCCCGGCTTTGAATTATGGTGTGGTCAATTGTTTTTTTCCGTATGCTTTGTATCTTCGCATGCTAATTTATGTGTTGCGGTATAGAGTATACCTAATAAATTACATACCTATGTAGGTATGTACTTCCGCCGAAAAAGTTGAAACGCTATAGCAGCGCACTAACCCCTCGCGCCTTGGCTAAACTAATAGCAGCAAACCGCTAAGGCACTAGCTCAACCTAAACAGGGAGGCGGTGATTGTCGATTTTTTTTTTCGTCATTCGGCAAGCAGATATTATTTAAAAAAAAAACCAATACCGCACAGCAAGACCCACGACAAATAGAGACTTTCAACATACATACATTGTCGACTCTAGATTTTTCCCTCCGGTTCCAACGTTTTTGAACCCCTTCCAAGTTCCACGCGTAATGGTCCATCTCCCATGGAATTTCACCCCCGGTCCTCCACACCAACTTCGCACCCATCCGATGAGCCGCATGCGTCTATTGCGGATGAGAGCGGAGATGTAAATCCTTCTATTGAGCCTGGTGCACGGTCACAGGCGGGCTTACGAAGCCGTGGCCCGTACGGCAAACGTATCACGAAAGATCAGGAACTCCTGATCTTCCAACACTGCCTTCAGCATATAGACTCTTACGAGAACCCTGAGACACGGAAGAGGAAATTTTGGCTCATCGTCGGTAAAAGCCTCGAGACGGATTTTGGGCGTCTAATCTCGTGGAATACTCTCAAAAAGCGTGTTGACGACCGCGTTCTCGAGCGGAGAGCGCATCTTAAGCAGCCGAAGACGGCCGAGCGGGGTCTCGAGACAGTGATCGACGACTGGATCAAGGTGCTTGACCGGATAGCTGCAGAAACCGAACGAGCACAAGCTGCGACGAGGAAGGCCCGAAACGACGCCGCTCGAGATGCTCTATTACGGCAGCTGGGAAAGAAAAGGAATCCATCAAAAATCTCTATGGACGATCACAACTCTTTGCCCACCGGCCTGGAACCATTCGAGAATCTCCCAAGGGATGCGTCGCCAGAGCTGTCGCGAGAGTCGGCTTCCGCATCAAGATCCGCCTCTCGCTCCGCCATGAGATCTATCTCTTCCTCGCAGAATGCATCCTCGTCAAGGTTTGCGCCATACCCAGCGAGTCGCCCTCGGCTCTCCCGGTCGGATGAGAGCGAGTCACAACTTCTTAGCCAAGCGCTCCATAGAATTGCGGAAAGTCTTCAATCTAGGACGGATAGAGAGATGCAGCAGGACTACTTGGAGCAGCGCATGAGAATCGACAGCCTGGAGAGAAGAATAATCTCTCATGAGGGGAAGCTGGATCAGATCCTCGATATATTAAGGAAGAGGCAGTAATTGATTATTAATGAATTATCTATAACTAATGTGTTTCTAGTCTTGCTTTTATATTTTTCTATATATGTCTGCGGAGTTAACGCTCAGCACTGCGTCAAGCATTATTATTGTTGTTATTATCATTACGCCTAGCAGTTAAATACTGGTGGATCGGCTTCAAAACGGCGGCCGACCTGATCTCCCTTCATGAAACACGCCACTTGCTGCAAATGAATCTTGATCTGCAAGCCGAACGAATTTGCCGAATGTATGTTTTGAACACGAAAATATAGGTTTCGAGTACGAAAACCTGCTCAGCAGAAATTCTCGCCCACGCAAGCTCGGTATTGAATTTTTATTTTATTTTATTTTTTGGTTCACAGAAAGTTCTAACGAAGCAGCTGTCGTACAGCGAATCTCCAAATATGAACTGCGGTGTAACTGTCTCTCTGGCCATAAATAATTATTGTCATTTATTTTGCCTTCAAATACCCCATCAAAGAATGCAGGATTTCATCAGGAATCACGATCGCTTGGTACTTGAAGCCGTGTTTCTTATATTATGTACAGTCGTTGGTTTGTTGTAGACGACTTATTTCCCAGAATGCGCCGTCTAAAACTACCCATAGTGGTGGTAGTGGTTCGTATCCCAGGCGTATTCACCTACTCTGATGTTTCAATTTCGCCGAAGAATCTTCAGACGGCCAAGCCCTTTCCATTCTGAGGGACATCCTTGTGGCGAAGGCTGCATGGATAGATTGTTAACCTCAGGATTCAACTTATCTGGACTCGGAGTGCTAGTTAACAACAATGGACAAATATTCCTTTAACAAAAGAAAATTCTCTTGTCGCCGAGACAGGGAAGCAAAACCTAACCGGAATCCGTGTTGAGTGCTTTCTGGCCTTACTCTTTCATGTCTTTCAGCAGCTGCTCAAAGAGTAGGGCCAGAAAGCACTCAACACGAATTCCGGTTAGGTTTTTCTTCCCTGTCTCGGCGACGAGAGAGTTTGCGGTGAACTCTTTTGTTAAAGGAATAATTGCCCATTGTTATTAGCTAGCACTTAGGATAAGTTGCATCTTGCGGTCAACATAGTAGTTAAATCCTTAGTGGCATGTAATAGCCAATATCTAAGATGTAGTAAAAATAGTTCATATATGTAAAAACGGTTAGTTCCATCAATTAGTCATCATATGGCCATGATTTTCCCCATGCTAATGTAGGTGAAGTGTTTCTTGGTGTTCTTGTCTTTTTTATAATAGTGAGAGGCCTCGCAATCTTATATTATATGACGAACACAGAGAAGACGAGACCAGTACCTGTTGGGGCTGGGACCAATTTCCAAAGTTTCTTAGCGCATGTGCGTGCATATTTTGGAGTCTTTCAGCTTCACATTTCAATTTACAACTCACCAACGCCTTCACCAATTGACAAGATCTTGTGTGCAATTGTGGAGTTTCCTTCACTGAATCCAGTGGTGGTATTTGCATTGTCATCCAAGTCCGCATTTTGAAGTTTCGGGATTCTTCCAAGACTCCAAAAGCCATTGGTTTGTTCTAGTATCGCCCTGTAGAACCGGAAAATTCTATGATCAAGAATGTTCTTTCCAGCACCTGGCTCCGAAAGCGAATAAAAGTAGTCGTGATTGACGAGATTCACCTAGTTGTTGACTGGAGGCTGGAGCCGATCGATTTCCGGACTCATTCAGTGAACTTTGTAAAAATAAATGTGCCCATTACATATGCGAACAAGTATCGTCATCCCCAAAGACTACTTCCTTGCTACCAAGCCGTACCCGTTAACAATACCTTCTCTTCTTTGAAAGAAAAGATATTATGCGAAAATGCGTAAGAACTATCCGAGTCTGGCTTATAACGAAGTATGGATATTCCTGGGAACAAGCAATCGATACTATTGATGAATATCATGCGACACTGGCTGAGGATGATAAAACCTGGATGTACGCTAAGTTCGAGTTCGAGAATTCGAAAATCCGTATTCTGTGCGGAACTGAAGCGATTTCAACTAGCCTCAATGTTTCAGATATTCGTTATTCAAGTAGCTATGGTAATGTCAATATCCATGTATTCCATTGGCCGAGGTGGGCGGAAGGGCCAGCGGACGTTAGGGATTTCTTCGTCGAAGCCGAGTGGATTCAGGAGGGATCAGAAGTTTTGCCACACCGAAACTCGCTGTCTGAGGACCATTCTCCTCGATCATTACAAGGAGCCCAGTCACTTTCGAGGCGGTAGGGATCCAAGTTGGTGTTGTAGCATCTGTAATCCAGAGCTTGCTATCCCTACTGACCGAGCTACCGCCACCATCAAGGAAAGGCAAAGGAGGAAGGCCGAAAGCGAGGACGGCATTGCTTTTGCGTACCCAACGAAACCGCATCTGACCTCGACCATCGGTTCATTATATCAGACGGTGACCTCAAGGAAGGCTTGGTTATTATCTACTGCTGAGGAAATGAATCATTCTATAGCCAAATGGAATCTCGCAACATCAACTAGACTCATCAAGGAGCGATTGCAAGATTGGCCATGGCAGTGCGTTGGTATTTCAGAGTTAAAAATCGCGCTAAAAGAGGACGAGAGTGATGACGATAATATAGAAGAAGTAGAAGAAGATGGGGAAGAGAGTAGACAGACAGGGGAGCCTTTGGGAGAACTCTATTCGCCAAGGAGGTGCTTCTACAAAACTTCAAATAAAAGAGCACTACATGATGGCAACGCGTGAATATACATTTCTTTTCCTCCCGTGCGATTGGGATACGATTTAGGTCCAAAGTCCGGCGCCCATTTCAATATTATCGTTTCCGCCTCCGTCCTCGCCTTCATCCTTACTCTCGTCTTCATAATCAATGATAAAAACAAGTTAATATATAGTACATTAAGAAGGTCTAGGGGAAACAGTACCAGAAGAGTATATAGATGAACCTCTACTCTAGGAATATCGCGGTCCGAAGCGATTGGCCAATTCGCAGATAGCAGGAAATAAAGCCACAATTCTAGCATAAAAGAATATCTTTCAGGTGCTTAAATGGAGCGTTGGTCTTGGTGATCTTCTTTCGGTTAAGGACCTGAGCGTGAGTGCTTAGCGCAGAGTATACCGTAATGGCTTTGGCTGATTAGCCAAAGCAGATTCATCCGAACGGGGAAGAACGAGGGAATTTGAACAAGCCAGTTGTGGCGGTTATAGGGAATCCTCGCCCTCTTACACTCGGTTTGAATTGATCGGAGATGTGACACGGTTAACTGATCCCTGAATATTGGAAATAGCCTCGTAGAGAAGTCTTTTTCTCTATCAAGAGAGAGCTGTCGAAGGAATGCGAGTGTTAACTTCTAAGTTAACTCAACTGCCATACATGAATCATGCTTTCCATACCTCCTGTCTGTGCCGTATTTGTATGGGGCTAACGGCCTCCTGGAGTTGAATTCCCTCTTCCTCCTCTCGCTGAGCCTCATGTTGAGCCTCCTCGTGTTGACCCCCCTCGATTTGTTGACCCCCTTTGGTTTCGCCCACGACCTCGGGTTGGTGACGCAAATTCCCAGTGAGAAGGCTCACGTCGCGTTGACGTGTCGTGAGACTGGGTATTCTGCTGCTCCTCATCAGGGAAAGGCACACGCCGGTTTCTCGCTCCCCGTGGGAATGGTGAGTATTGGATCAATCTCTGGTGTAATCGGGTTAACGAAACGCCAATGCTTGTCAAAGTCATCTAGTACCAATCCGTGTCGGAGCGCCGTCTGCTGCGGATGACATGCCAGTATGGAAGACCATACTGTGTCGTGAAACGATTCATGCATGGCTTCACTACATCCCCACTTCTCTCAAAATCGCTCTTGCTCTATCGCCGCTGCATCCGCGAGACGTATTTGGTCGCTAACGAGCTCTAATGCCAGGGGGGGGGGGTAATAAAGTTGACAAAATCCTTAAGAAGCGGGTGCCGAAACTTTGTCTTTATAGAACCCGCTGCCCTTGCAAGCTTAGCCTCGAACTCATCATTCTTATTGCCAATCATGAGTTCGATGTTATCGACAACGGTTTTGAGATCACCTGTGGATGTGTGGAGGTAGCTCTTTAGTTCGCTGTGAGGACTCTCTGTCCTTGAGGTTACTCTACCCTTGGTGTTACCATACATACTCCGTATTATTCCCTTACCTAATACCGTAGTTCATCGCCTGGTCTGTCCAGAAGTCTACCCACTGGTGACGCAAGGGTAGATATTCGGCCTTCAGGTAACACGCCGTATTCGAAATGGACTAGGACGGCTCCAGGAGACTCGGGTTGCAACATGTGGTCGATAAATTCACAAATGTGGCCCATGTGGATAAGGAGGTCCTGTGTCTCACAGAGAAGCCACTTGTGACGGTCTCGTGGAACGTATTCTGGAACGTATTCTCTCGTTGAAGCCCAGGGGCCAAGACCGGCGTCAGTGAGTGAGACTACTGCGTTGTTTCGAGTAGGGTTCGGTCGTAAGAGCTCCTGGAATTTCCGATCTCTGACATGGAGGGGATAAGATCGACCCATATTTTTTTTTCGGACTTCAAGAGTAGAGGGGAGGGGTCTGTTTTCCGCCTGTTTAGTACAGCTATGTAGTTGCAGGTTCGAACTTTGGCAGGGAATTTTCCTGTACATAGAGGTCAAAGATTTGCTTGCTTGTCTCGAGGCGCCGTGAAGTTTCGAGGTAATAATAGTTAAAAGGTAGTCTCAGTACGTACCCGGCAGAAGTGGGTCTATCATAGTTAAAGGAAAGGAAAAAAGAAAATCAGTCATCAGGCGGTGAGGGGGGGAAAAAATCGGACTTTTGCTTTGCACCAATCATTGTACCATTCGACGCTTGGGCCAAGATTGGCTTTGCACGTGCTTCAAGCTTGCGAAAATGACTACATATGTAGGTAAATAAAACTACAACAACAACCAACGCGAATTGACACGATTTAATGCATGCAATGGAAACAGCAACATCGATTGCCTAGATCCTGAAGTCTTTATGTTTTTCGAGCCCGGCGTTTGGCGTCCAGACTCCTCCAGATAACGAAGCTGAATATCTTGATAAATCATAACTGTCCACGAGGGTCTGCAGCAAGACGGGGGTTCAGCTACGCGACGGTCAAAAATGGGTGGAATCGACATTTTGCTGGTGGCCAAAACCGGGTTCAGTTCGAAGACACTGATATTCACAGGCTTCCACTACCAGCCAGTAAGAGGGCAATTACGCTGATCATAAGTCTGTTGATAGCTATTGAGCAAGATTAAGCCTTAGACTTGAAGCGCCTCTTTGGAAACGCCTGCCTGCCGCTCGTCGTTGACAGGAAAAAATAATACACCTGAAGTTTGTCACTCTAGTATAGAGTATTCACGACCCCGCAAAACCCGGTATGGGCCAGTGTTCTTGAGTGGGATGTTTTTTTTTTCCATAGATAGCAAGAGGAGGATACTTATTGTAAATTTCCTCGATTACATTTAAATAAAGGTAAGGGAATGGCAGGAAAGGATCTGAGAGCATGTATAAAAAAACACTTCAACCGTTTGCAGCTACTAGCTGAGAACGACATCAGTCTCAGGTTGGCAAAGCAAATCTATCAATCAGTCAAAAGCACTGTGTTAAGCACATACCTATAACTAGCTAAAAATTCTTAGGCTTCAACACTATATCTTATCTTCGCATCGTTACTAAGATGCCTCAGTAATACTCTATAGCCATGGGTCGTTCCTGCCTCGGTCTCTCTTACAGTTTACCAACCTAGGTATGATAGGAAAGTAACAATGGTGGGAGCATTGAGAGATGCTCCTTCCGCATCTCACCTTATTCTAAACAGGTACTTCTTGTTCTCGTGAAACACATCATAGCCTGTCTGGCAACTCTTCCAGAACATTTCCTACCTATCTTCTGGAGCATCCTTGTATCACCCATCGTGCATCCTGTTGAAAATATATCCTAGCATCGACATTTGTCTTCGAGTCATGATTTCTGGAGTGACTTTTGGCGCAGAGCGTCAGATCAGACGAGCAAAATCTGCTTCCTCGGTTCCGAGGCATCGCCAGGCTCCCTCGATGCAACTAGATCCTGAAATCGCGAAAAGGCATGCCATGGCTGCAGCATCTCGTGCGATGCAACGGGCAAGTGAAAGATCTTCCAACGAGTCCCGGGGATCCTGGGAGTACGCGGGCGGAGCTGAAAAGGTAAGTGATGTGGCACTACCCCCGCGACGTTCATTTCCATGCATTAGACTTACAGGGAATGATTACCTAGACGTCTATGCCTGGTGGATTGCGATCTGCATCACTTACGGCGAACAATACCGTTGAGGACTCTTCCATTGCAGCCGTTCTACCCTCTATCGATGAGTTTCAAGGAATCGGTGGAGGGGATTGTTCTACTCCCTCTTCGTATCGGCGACTACGCAAAGCGAAGTCAATGTTTTCAACCAGACGCCGTACAGGAAACATGAATTTGAAAGAGTCAACATCAACGGAGCCCGATATATCCCAACAGGGAGATCCACTAGGGCAACCCCCAGCCCATCAATCAATAAAACGCTCTTTCTCCTTTTTTAGAAGCGGTAGCCAATCCTCACAGGCTCTTCAGCGTATTAGAAGCCAGGATGCAGCCGTTCAGCTTGCTCGCAGTCAATTTTCCAAAACTCAGGAGACGTTTGAGCCACAAGAACGACACCTATCTGTTTTTGCAAGGGCACGCCGAGAACAAAAGGCGTTTAGGAAGACTGTGCGAACTAGCAAAGACGTCATCCCCGTCGATGACATGACCCCTCCAAGACCGGAACAATCTACCAATGCTGGCTTCCAAATGAAAGCACGATCTTTTTCAAATAGCGTCAAAAACAGACTGAAGCGCGTTTTCGGGCATCCCAAGGGCACCGACGATCGCTCACCGGATCAGGGTATTTCTGGATCACACTTTGCTAATTATGTCACGAATGATTTTGGAACAGAGCCGGATTGTAAGTCATATGGTCAACAACATGGAGGCTGCGATGACTTCCTCGACTATGCAAATCGACCTAGAACTGACGAGAATCACCCTCCGACAATAAGGGCAAAGCGGAGTTCGGAGAGTATCTGCACCACTAACTCTCGCGTCACCAGCTGGACAGACTCTTCAACGACCAACACAATCACGACGCGGCATCCTCTGGACCAAAATCGCCTGTCTATAATCAGCGAGCATGGCGATTCTAATCAGGCTTCCAGCGACTCTGTCAATGGCCATAACCGGCGAACATACAATGCATTTAGCAAGCCACTCAAAGCAAGGCCTAGCGCACGTAAGCTTGATGGAACAGTCGATACGCAGCGGGTTTACTCAGCGCTTATGAGGCGAATTGACCAGTCAGCGGGACAAAAAGAAGAGGGAACAGTTTTAATAGGTACCGTCAGATGTGGACAGCCTGTTCCTGAGCGGGCATCCTCTATTCGTTCCCAATACAGCAATCCCAGCATCCGTCGGATCCCCAGTGACTTGTCAATGAAGACTGCGCAGACGTCGCTAGTTCCAGATTTACGGCCCAAACGGAGTGAAAGTCGGCTATCTTTGCAGTCCGCCAGTGCGGTCGACAACCATTTGCTTAATTCTATGGAAGCCGCACACCACAATGAGAGCTCCCCGCGCCGCCGCCAGCCAAAGGCAACCTTCTGGGATCCAGAATCTACATTCTTCCCTAGGACTTCGTACTGCAAGCCTAAAACTCCGAGTCCTTACCGGTTAGCTTTAAGTTCAAAACAACGAATCGACGATAACCTAGATGAGGACTCGGCCAGTGTCATAATATCCAAATCTATCGCAGAATGCCCATCAGATTCTCCCAGTGTGTATTCCAGGACTCCAAGTGGTGAATTTTCGGGGCACGAATCTCGTGCTTTTCTAGATGCACTGGAATGGCGAGAAAGGGGAATGGCGACGATATTTTCAAATCAAAGAACGTCGTATAGGTCACCTAGAAAGGTGGCGGGTTCAATATCTTCTCGAAATGCAATGAGGCCTAGCTCTGAGTGGAAAGCCTGGGTCCACTCGGAAGTAGCTAGAATTGAGGACTCGGAATCTATCAGGTCACCTAATGGTCGACTGGCAAGGGAACACTACAGAGAAGATACGCAGATTCATGATGGTGACTTGCAACGGGAAAGTCCAGAAATTTGTCTCCCTAAAACGATCGGTGAGAACAGGGGGCGTAATTTGACCAATCTTACTGGGCTGACCAGTCTACCTTACGGTTCAAGCCCTCTGGTGGAATTGAACGGTCCAAAACCGAACAATTTCTCCAGACCTCTTTGTTGTCCATCGAGTGCTGTAATCGTGTCTGCGACTCCGAACACCCCAATCGATCAATCACCTCTCAACTCCAGTCCAGAAACAGATACCTTGAGCGGTGCCTCTCAGTCCTTTCATCCGCTGCGTCGCTCGTCTACTCTCATGCCAAGTTCGGATCACTCGTTAATGCACTCCAAGTCCAATGCTTCAATACGATATCCTGAATCTCCGACACCGAGAAGAGGCTCCACGGTGAAGGGAGAGGACAGCTCTCCTCGCGATCGTAGACACCCAATGCCCGACGGTAGCCGGCAAGTTTTTGGCACAGGCAGCGCCAAAGCGGTGCCGTTCCGCTCCATTCGCGGCAGTGGGAGAGTGACAGACGAAAACGCAAGAACTCCCAGAACGTTTCACGATTTCAACGAGAGCGAGAAATATTCGCAGCTTCAAGGTCTCCACTCGACGATCAGCAGCAAGCGAATGGTCGAGATATTCCTGGATAGTAGAAGGATCCCGAGGGAGACTTTGGAACAAAATGTCAACGACTCGGTATTTTTATAAGACTCCTTTGGTTGACTGCTTAGTACTTGACATGTTAATGGGAAGCGTCCTGGCCTGTTGGCGTCTTATCATTTTGCCCTACCCTCATTCCCTCTGTATGATCCTGTATCCTAGATTACTACTGTCTCAATAATTTGTTATATTTACGATAATCGGTATTACTACTAGTTACTATTCTAGTTAACTACATTCAGACATGCTAATTCAACCCAAAGAAACTGTCTACAGAATGTCATTTGCTATCATCACATTCCTTTTTTTATTTATTATTTAGAGATTGGATACAGGATGATGTATGTAGTAGATCATATATAGATGGCTGACCCTTTGTTTTCTTTTTTCCTCCCCCCCCCACCAATCAGACAGAGCACATGATGTAGGCACATATTATTAGTTATATATAGAAAGAAAAAAAAATCTTTTTTTCTGGGGGGTGGAGGGAAGGGAGGAGGTTTTCTGCTAACATCCTTCCTACCCAAAAAAAAAAAAAAAAAAAGGGAAAGGAGAAAAAGAAAAGAAACGAGTGGTCATCCACAGTAGTTGGCCGGAAAGCTGCCCTTGACCCCGCGGAGCTCCCCTTCCCACCAGTCATCAGTGCTCTCCGTCTTCTTCAGCACCCGGATGCGATCGCCTTCCCGAAAGGCCAGATCCCCAGGCCCTTGACCTCCGAAGTCATATTGAGCTGTAACGAACAGGCGGTTGGATGGTGGTGGCGGCGGCGGCTTCTTCTTCCCGATTACGGAACCAGGGGCGGGGGCGGAGGCGGAAGCAGAGGCAGAGGCAGAGGCGGCAAACGATCGATCCCGGTTGAAATGATCAGCCCGCGGGGCCGCGGGCGCATATGCAATGCCGGACGGCAGTTCCACGGGCGCCTCGGAGGATTCAGGGATGCTCGCGGCCGGAGCAGAGCGACATGGACGGGTCGACGGACTCGGGGGAGCGGGATCGCGGAGCCATGGGGGGTCGACCGCCGGCTCCGGGGGACCATGGCGACCGGGTGATTGGGAGGACGCACCACCACTGCCCCGCGACCCTGGACGCGGATGACTGGGGCCACGAGCGCCGTCGGCATGGCTTCCATTGCGGTGATCATCCCGCATCGGCGGTCGGACGAGGGCCCTCCTCCCCTGGGCCAGACAGCCGAGACTTTCGACGTCTTGCTGGATGGGCCGAAAATCGGCCTCCCACGCTTGGATCACCTGGTCCATCGCGGGCGGCGGTGATGGGAACTGCTCCTGTTCGCAATAGTTGTGGAGCAGGGTATAGTAATGGCCCAGAAGACTGTTTTGGAACTTAATTTGCGTCGTGAGGAGGTAGGGGAGGATGGCGAACGTGGCAGCAATCAGCGGTGGCAGGCATTGTCGGATGTGCTCATCCGCGGCATGATAGTCCTTGATATTCCACCCCCCGGACCCTCCCACCCGGGGGAGGGTTTTTGGAGTCAGTCAGTCAGAATATTCATCCCCCACCCAAGTTCAGGATGTTTCCCACAATCAGCCACCGCCTACATACCTCCTTCGCCTTGGCTAGATCTATTTCCGCCCGGGCCAACGAGGCGTTGTCCCGATCCGACCGCTTCGTTTTTTTCCGACCGTTATCCACGCGGCCCTGATAGCGCTCAAAGTCGAGCTAGGCCCCAGACCGGAGCAAAGAGTCAGCACAACTCTGTTCCCCATCGCCGACCATCTGTCTCTTTTCCCCCTCCTTCTCCCCGTCACGGAGTGGTGGGGCCGGTTCGTACCTTCTTGTCCTCCCGCTTCTTGATGGTTTTCTTCAACGGTTGGATAAAGTCCTTGGCTTGCATTGCCGGTCGGATCATCCGGTCATCGATGGCGTTGACCTCCTCCAGCAGATCCTGGCGCAGGTCGTCATATTCCTCACGGAGTCTGCGCGTCCGACGCATGATCGCGGGCGGGGTCTCCCCGACGGGACGGGTGGCAGAGGGATCGGAGGAGCCGACGATTGGCGTATACATGGATTCAAATTCGCTCAACAGACGGTACTGGGTGGACAAGATGGATGACCATGCGTCGCGCCATGCTTTCATGGAGTCGATGATCTGGACGGGGCATTAGTCGATTCGGACCTCCTACGGGGGACGGGGGAAGGAAGCTAGATCGCGAGACATCACCATACCCGGGTCAGCAGCTTGTCAGCCTGATCGAAATCCTTGAGCAGGACGGACACCAGAGTGTCATCGGCCGACCGTTTCATCAACTTCCCAAACTGCCGGTGCATCGACTGCATGGTGGGGTCGAGGCAACGAACGGTGGTGAGTCCGGAGGGAGGTTGCTATCCTCTGCCGGGTGGCTGTTGCGCTCCCACCTTGGTGTCGTGTTGATCGATATCACTTGGGAGGATGAGGATGGGGAAGAAAGAGGAGACGGATGAGGAGGAAGAAGAAGAAAAGATGGAGAATGGACGGGTGAACTTGCCAAGGGATGGAGGGTAGAAAATACCGAATTCGGCTGGCCAGGTTTCAATCGGATGGAGGGAATGGTATTTATGGGATCTCTCCCCCCTCCGCCCTCCCCCCAATGATCAGAATACCGTGGATGAAGAAGAGGAGATCGTCCTCCTTGAAGAAGATGAAGATTCGAGTCTGGAGAAGAAAGAAGAGAGAGTGAAGAGAGAGAGAGATGAAGGTAAGTCACCGCCCACGCTAACGGGCGCTATTATTGTTATTGTTTAAACTTAGGGCATAGTTATAGGTAGTTATAGGTATGTATGTAATAAAAATAATTAAATGTTACCAGGAAGACACCCCGGGCAGCTATGTACTTGCTATTAGATAATTCGTTTTTCTTTCTTACTCACAACGGCTGGAGCAAATTATTGTCAATGCTCATGGTAGGCTTTTCACTGCAGAGGCCTCACTCAATTCGTATTCAATCCGGAGTACAGAGCCGATGAACTACAGGACACTTCAAAAAATAGTTCTATGACATGGAGGAGTGCACAATATCTGTCGGAATTATGATATACCATCAGATTAATAAGCTGTAGAAGAAGGCAGAATCTCATTCATCTCTCTCATATTCTGTATACGATCCACCGATTTTCCAGATGCCGGAGAGATTCTAAACTTATCATGATGAAAGTACAGAATAGATAGACGAGCACACGTGACACAGAATAAGTTAGTATAAACGCTAATAAACGCTAATGATAAAGAAGTTAGCGACAAACTAAGCTATCCAACTCCAGCTTTCTTCTCTCGAGTCTCATCCCATTATCATTATTGTGTCCAACCATGTCCCTCTCAGGGCTCCATTCATTACCAAACTACCCCGACCAGACAGATCGATTCGGTTTCCTCGCTCTTCTCCCTCATCCGAGCCATTCTCCAGCATCACCATGTCTGGTCCGGCATCGTCCCTCCCGCCAACCCCAACCCCGAACATGGCGCTCGTTTTCCAGTTCCAGTGTCTGTACAGTGTCGACATCCGTCGGAAGGTCAAGCGTTGGCATGATGGCTTCCTCCGCTTCCACACTGTTAACCGCCGTGTCATGGTGTACGATACTGCCGCCCACTTTGTCGGTGATCTCCACTGGCGGGAGCTTCGGGACATCCACGAGGGCGACGAGCTGGAGTTGGAGGCGGGCACCCTGGTGCTGGTGGGAGAGTCCTCCGGGTTTGAGATGAGGAACAAGACAACGACTACAGCATGTCCTACCGCCACTCCCAGCCGACAGCCTCCGCGATCCACCCCGACTTCAGGACCCCCCAAGTCCTTGAACGACGTCCTGGGCATCAAAAAGACCCTAATCGGGCAACCCCGAACCTTCCCTTCCTCCTCTTCCTCCATTGCTCCCCCGCCCCAAAACGGGAGTTCTCCCCCCGAGGAGAGACCGCGGAAGCGGCCGAGACAGTCGCCCCATGCGAGGGAGAGACCCCCGCCAGCCGCGGCTGCTCCTCCTCCTCGTCCTCCTCGTCCTCCACCAGAACCAACCATCACCAATCCCCTTCGAATGTCCCACGGGAAACCGCAACCGCGGCTCCGATATCAGGCGCTGCTCCCTGACCACCGTGGGCCCGCGGCAGCCGACCCCCCGTCAGTGAGTTTCTTTCTCGCGTCTGATGACCGGTAATGCTCATGAAAGAGTTTCCAAACAGGCATCCGGGATGGACGACCGTCGACGTCAGATCCATCCACTCACCGCGATAACGGCTCAGTCGAAACCCTTCCCCCCCACACCCGTTGCTTTCCAGAGGACGCCGATCATGCCGTCTCCAAGTCCGCGGCCCACCACCAGACCAGAACACCAACTCTTCGACTCGTACCCAACCGCCGAGCGAAGCACCAATGCCTGCCGGCCTTGTGACAGGCCGGCCATTAAGAAGCTCGATCCGCACCCCGATCAGAACCAGGAAGACACCGGACCGTGGACCGAGGAGGCGCTCTACCTCTTAGACTGGTGGCCGTCCGGCAAACCGAAACCGACTGGTGCGGGGAAGGATAAACCGCTCCGGGTCGGACGGGACGTTCTCCGTCCCCAGCATGGAGAGGCATGATTATGGAGAGAGAGCACAGAGATCCGTGAGTCAAAAGGGAGGGTCAAGAACGATTTCATTCCCGAAACGCGACGCGATGGCGACTCGTCTGGGATGAGATCAATCTGTGATCGACATACCCAAGAAACCCGGGCTCAGAAGACGGCGAATCTATCGATCTCTCTAGATGATGATGATGATGGACTCCCTGTGGTCAGACATATCGGATCCGCTTGATCGATGACACCTGCAGACGCCATTCGGCAGATTCCCATCACATCCTCCATTCGAACCGACGGAGAGATCATGGATGCCATGCTCGGGAACCTTGATAGAGAGGTCATCCAAGACGGGTCCTCTTGGCACGCCGGGCTCGCCAACCGTCGCGGTATCCCGGTCTAGTTGGCAATCGCTGTGGAAGAAACGCCCGCCGAACCCGCTGTGATAGATAATCTCTGGGCCAGCCGAAATGCCCGGGCGCCGTGGTGGAACTTTTGATTTCCACCATCGGACCTACCCAAGCAAGCTTAGAGACAACTTTGATAACCAATGTATGTACTACCGTAGCCATGGCTCAAACAAATGATATATAGAATACTGAGTAGGTATTAGATATTTATTAAATATACTACCCAGTACATGTACTATCACATTTCCCTTCTTAGGTCAATCAATGTTGTGTTATCTATTATATTATTCTACTTTTGCACCTATCCACGGATCAATCATTATCTCACCCTCTGTCTTCAGTACCTTCACTTCATTTCCTCTAAAAGCTCCGCTAATAAAAACGCCAACCGGAGCCACACTTTTCGTGAATCCTCTATCTTGTCGCAGGTAGATGTGAAACAAGGCCTTTACTCCTTTGAATCTTTAGTTAGTTAGGCATACCAGCTGCTGACTCGGAATTCCTAAAGAAGGACAACACAATCTCCCATGATTCTATAATACCTTCCCGTTCCTCGATCCCTATAATATCATATATTAAGAGTTTGCTGTCCGCGTGAAGCCGCTGGTTAAAACGGTGGCGGCAACAATTCACTCCCTCTCGCCCTTCACTGCCCCCTCACTATGATAGTTACTGCTCCCTCTGTTCCCCCTAGCTGCTTCCTTTTCCCTCGCTGTCCCCGCTGCTCGCCGTCTTTCTAGCAACAATCTCGACCGGTACGACTTCTAATAGATAACTGTGTCCATATCAAGACCTCGCCCTTTCGGGTGCCTCGGATCAGTAGTTATCTTGTTGATATTTTTGTTTTAAGAACTCATGATCAAAGAGATCCTCGATGCTTTTACTGTCGAGAATCCTTTCTCCCTTCGTCATTATCTCCTCCAAGTCTCTTCGTTTCCATTTCCTCGAAAGCCCAGGCTTCCCTTCAGCGAGAACACGAATCCCGGTCTCTTCATCAAATTGGATTCTTGGCCCGTCAAATAGCGACTAGTTATTGTTGGGCTCTTTGGATTGGCTTTGATATGGCTAAAAGGCCACCTTGGTACGTTAAATAGATAAGTTGGATACTATTCTTATTAATAATTTGTAAGCACAATCACCAGTTAGTCGCGGTCTGCCGAATCCCGATCAGCAAAATCCGGTCCTGAAAAATGAAACCGTGTACTTCGTGGGCCCCTCGAGGACGAATGTAATTTTATGCTCATCGATGAAAAAAATTATGCGGAGAACTCAAGTCCATGGAATACGTATACGGCAATTCTTGTCTGAAATTCCTTCTCGATAGGACCAAGTCGCGGCCGTTACCGCCAGCGCTTTATCCTAGGTGGGTATTTATCAAAAAGGATGATGTTCATTTATCTATTACACCTTACTAACTAGTAAAGGCACACAAAAAAATATGACCCTCAAGCATGACCCAGAGCATCCCCGTGTGTGGCATCTAGTCATGCAATGTAACAAATATGGCCGACCAAGCCATGACAAACGTCATTGTTGGACCGGAGACCCAAGGAAGAACGAGAGGATGTTACATCAGAACCATGCAGCCCGCGTGGCGGCTGGTTTTGCTTTCCTGGTTAGCTATCTGAAATCATCTCTCAACTTTCAAGTCGATGCCTACTAATATATAACTCGTTATTAGCCGGATGCTCCTTCAAGTGCTACGAGGGAATGAAGCGAAACCAGAAGAGAAGATTTCTATCGAGGATGACGTCGGCAAGGCTATGGAGACCCCAACTACACAGGAAGGCCATTTCTTACTTGTATGGAAGCACATAACAATAACCGGCGGCAGAACTTTTTTTGCAGCTGCCGCGGCACCAGCTGGCGGCGTACACAATAAGAAGAAAAAGAATGTGAGTTCCCTGTCCGTTCATTAGATCTAGAGTATTATGTATGATGCATATGTAATTTATAAGTGGTACCTGTTTGTCCTGACCTTATCCAAAGCCACGGCCTACTCGAAGCTTAGCGATAGTACATCATTAATTCTGAACGCCTTCAAGAGTTTGTGGACTACTGAAACGAGGAAGCAATTTAGTTCAACAACGGCGGATAGGCCCCTTCCCCTATATATGTATCGGTTCCGAAGGACCACCGACTCGCCTTGGGCAAGATTGATGAGGAAGCGCTCCTAAACTAGTTTATTAGGCCCCTCTGAGACAATTGGGCCAGAGAACCAGTATTCTACCGTTTTTATTAATAATTAACTGCATAGTATTGCTGAATACTGGAAGTACAGGTTCCCGTCTGCCAGTCTTTTAGCCATGTTAAATACATTCAAGTTGGAATCCTTACGTTGACGGCAGCGTATCCTTCGCAATATCTCAATCGACGACAGGGCTCAATCCCAATACGTCGTCAACCAATCACAAAACATCTCTCAATCCTCCGCCTACCGTCTGAGGGCACCTTTTGTTCGTTCAACATTTCTTTTTTGCTTTTGGCTCTAAGAGACAAGATACTGGCGAGTCTGCTGGTGCGCAATTTTCTTTTCTCTGCTCCTATGCTTCCTTCTGACGTATGGTTTTTTTTGGTTTGTGATTATGTTAATGGTTGCTGCCTATTCTCAGTATTATTTGCAATAGAATGCAGTTTGAAGCTTAACCGACTCCGGACCTAGGTCGATCTACCTACTACTCGTCCGATCTTGTGATCATGACAGGCTTCAAGGGCAGTCGGGCGAGAAAGAATACTTCTTTCAAGCAAAAGTAAGCCCCCTGCAATATACTTACCAACTATTAAGTATCTATTTTTCCTTTCTTACCTTTTTTCAACGCTAAGTATTCTGTCGTAGACACGGGAGGCATACATACTTAATTATATTATATACAACAATATTGTCGTCCACTATTACTAGCTACAGACTACAGCAATGCCAGTATGGCCATTTAGTCTAGTGGTTTGACGCATGCAACAAAGAACTAGATAGTTTGAAACAGAAATGGGAAGCAGAAAGCGCCAACCTTATCAAGACTTCCTTCGCAGGCTCAAAAGGGGAAGGGACCTCCGACCTCAACAACCGACAGGTTGCTAAATTGAGAAAGCGCCACGTTTAAAAAACTCCACGAGTTTCAAAATTCATGGATGTTCGTCCGAGAACGAACCCCTGATGATTGGGCTAAAATAAATTACAATGGAAACGAAAGTATCCACGGCGGATGTGGACATTTAAGGCTTTTCGGGAATCCTACGGACCTCTCCTCTCAGTCATGAATCGACGTGCCACGTTTGTATACATATTCTTTAGCAGCAGAATATCTCTTTGACTACTTCATTATGGGATACATCAACGCGCTCTTTCGGCCATAGGCCAACCTTAGTAATGGCAGCTGCAAGGCCAACTGACAACGACAAGAGCGTCAACAGAGAAATGATCAGCCGTTCTCGCCAATGCCGAGCGAGCCCATATAGCCATACAGCATACGTTCCGAGCAGGGGATCAATCCAAGAAGGCAGGAAATGCCATAAGAGGCATCGATTGTAACATGTGAAATAGAGGTTAGTTGTTTAGATTAAAAACTGGCTTATTAGAATTTATAACTGATAGATCGCATTATATAGAGCGTGGATTATCAATTGGCATTTCACAGTGGCCCACGTCTCATTAAGCGAACGGATACCGAAATCATGTCACCGTGGAACAACTGGCCGCAAAGGCCACAAGCAAACAACTGAAAGAAGCCAAGATACTAAATATTGGCCGCTTATTAGAGATCTGCCTAAGGTATGTTGTTATTACGTGTAATTTGTAGCTTGCTGACAACGACAATAGCATATTGCGGCACGAAATGACACCGCGCATGCTTCCACGGAAGCATCGAGATCTCGTGAGTTATACAGGAGACAACTAGTATGAATCACAAACAGTTCTTGTTCAGCATTTGACTTACTACTTGGTCCCTTTCGCACCCAACCCAAATCATTGATATTAGAGGAGCAGCAGTATCCATTGTTAAGGATTACTATGCGAATTTTCTACAATCAGGATCCTGGGCCCACTGAAATCTGGGGAACGAAGAAGTTCACGGAAAAGGTCACAAATTTCCTACGGTTCTTTAAGCTTCGAACACAGTTTCAATTCCCAGCCGTCTCGCTCGCTCTGCATCTATGCAAGAGACTCTCGCTGATTCTCAAGGACAGATCAATTAAGTACAGTATATTCTAGTTGCAGATCACGCCCTTCGTATTGATGTTCGATTCGGCGATTTTAAAGCCACCCCAGATCCAATAAATAACACGGCTCGACTCATCGGCGAGGCCAAAACGCCTGCATAAAGAGAGCTTTGCGACGTGGAAAGTTATGATTTCAGACAGTAGTACCTCGGTGATCAGTCCTGCCTATTACTCCTGCGACATAAGTCGCAAATGATCATTCTGACTTTCGGTACACAAAGGTAAAATAGCCAGGCACACATATGAGAGTACCGAAGCAATACCCCAAAATTTTCGAACCCTTGCATATGCTTCTGCTTTTGGAGAATTGACCTCTAGCAGAGTTTTTTGTACTCTGTCTCCGTTGGGTCCTCCCTTCCATTCCTCTCTCTCTCTCTCTCTCTCTCTCTCTCTCTCTTCCCATGGCCAATCTCCAACTCCCTCGCGGGGTACTGCACACAATGTGCAGTACTCATGGGTCCCTGGAGCCTTCTGGGCGTTCGTGCGGGATTTGGAGGAGATTGACGCGCTCCAGCACCTGTGGAGCATGAGGCAATTCATCGAGGGAGTTGCGGTGGATACGGCAATAAGACTGCGGAGCCCGACTGCAGGTGTCAATCCGATCTGGAATGCACTCAGAAACGTGGGACCGAACAACCAAGCGTATGCGTCCAGATCGTTGCCACATTACCGTTCCGCTCGAGTTTGAGATGTCTTCGAATTCAGCTCCAATATTATACTCTTCAGGCTTGGCTTGCAGTTCCCCATTACTGATAGTAATATATAGCATTGTAAGTAGCTAGTACAAGGACAATAATCATAAATTACATATAATCATGTATCATAAGATGAGCCCCTCTAGCCA
>NPHW01005138.1:0-13965 GCA_002240705.1 Elaphomyces granulatus | reverse complement strand
CATGGCTGGCACTGGAAAGTCCCCCATTGCGCTTACGGTTGCCCGTGAGTATTTCGACAAACGTCGACTTGGTGCAAGCTTCTTCTTCTCGAGAGGTGGAGGTGAGCTTGCGTCGACTCGGAGATTTGCGACGACGATCGCAGCTCAACTGGCAGATACCTTGCCAGAGCTCCGAAGACTCATCAGTGATGCTGTGGTGTCCAGCCGTTACATTCACAATCTAGGATTATACGACCAGTGGGAAAAACTCGTTCTTTGGCCGCTGTCGCAGTTGAGCCCGAATACATTTTCGCTCCCGCTTGTCATCGTGGTGGATGCGCTGGATGAATGTGACAACGAGGATGACGCCTCCCTATTGATTCAATGCTTCGTAGCCGCTACGACAATCGAAGGCATCGAGCTCCGGGTGTTCGTCACGAGTAGGCCAGATCAACCCATAAACATTGGGTTCGACAACATTTCTAGGGAAGCACACCGAGATTTTATTCTCCACGATATCGAACAGTCGATTGTCGACCACGACCTGACTGTATACTACAAGAACAAGCTCGCCAACATTGCACAGAAGCATGGTGTAGGCAGATACCTTCAGTCCGATGATAATGTCAAATGCTTAGTCGAAAAATCCCACGGACTATTTATCCACGCCGCTACGGTATGCCGATTTATTCATGACGGCGGACAGCTTGCCGATGAACGCCTCTCTTTTCTAATAAAAGCAGGAAGCTCTCCGGTCAAGCCAGAGAAGGAGTTGGACCAGATGTACACAACAGTCCTGACATACTCGCGATTGGACGAGAGGCGATTGGACCTCAATGAGACCACGAGAGTGCAGGAGTTGTTCCACCGCATCGTTGGATCTATTGTTGTGCTCCTTGATGCAATGTCACCTTCCAATCTGGCTATGATACTAACGGAACAGAAGGAGAAGATCATGGCAACGCTAAATTGTCTCTATTCAGTCTTGGATGTCCCGCAGAAGGAGAACGGGTTGATTCGTCTCCTCCACCCTTCATTTCGCGACTTTCTTCTGGATCCAGCGAGATGCTTGAACAGTACACTCTCAATTGACGCCGAAGATGCACATGGTCATCTATTCAGCTGCTGTCTCCAACTTATGTCATGTCACTTACGGCGGAACATGTGTAACCTTCAAGGACCAGGAATACGGGTCCGTGATGTTCCAAAATCCGATATAGACAAGAGCATTCCTCTTCCAGTGCAGTACGCTTGTCGGTATTGGATTCACCACCTACAACGGAGCAATATCGATCCCAGAGAGCATCCTGGTGTAAAGGACTTTTTCCAGGCTAGGTTTCTCTTCTGGCTCGAGACTCTTGCCTTGATTAATCGGTTGTCAGATGGTATTAAGCTTCTAGATGGGATGTTAGCTGAACACAATGCCTATATTGATAAATCAAAGAGGAACAATTCTACTCTATTTTCCTGGATTACGGCAAAATGGCCTGCCAATGATGCTTCCCCGCCTTTACATCTCATACTGTACGATGCGAACCGATTTCTCTTGAGCCATAGCTCAATCATTGAAGAAGCACCGTTACAAGTGTACTGCTCTGCAATACTGTTCAGCCCCAAAACAAGCATTACAAGAAGGCTTTATTCCCATCAGGTTCCGAAGTGGATATTGCACAGGCCTGCTGTTTCTGAGAGTTGGAGTCCACATTTACAAACCTTAAGCCACTCAAGTTGGGTGACGGCAGTGGCATTCTCGCCCGATGGCAGGCTGGTGGCGTCTGCGTCTGACGACAAGACAATCCGGCTCTGGGATGCAGCAACAGGTACAGAGCGGCGTGCCTTGAAAGGTCATTCGGGTTCGGTGCTGGCAGTGGCATTCTCGCCCGATGGCAGGCTGGTGGTGTCTGCGTCTGATGACAACACAATCCGGCTCTGGGATGCAGCAACAGGTGCAGAGCGGCACGCCTTGGAAGGCCATGATTCGGGTGCGGTGCGGGCAGTGGCATTCTTGCCCGCAATGGCATTCTCGCCCGATGGCAGGCTGGTGGCGTCAGTATCTGGCTACAAGACAATCCGGCTCCGGGATGCATCAACGGGTACAGAGCGGCACGCCTTGGAGGGCCATTTAAGTTGGGTGAAGGCAGTGGCAATCTCTCCCGATAACAGGCTGTTAGCGTCCGGATCTGTCGACCAGACAGTTCGGCTCTGGGATGCATCAACAGGCACACAGCGGCGCGCCTTGGAAGGCCATTCAGGTTCTGTAGAGGCAGTGGCATTCTCGCCCGATGGCAGGCTGGTGGCGTCAGGATCTGACGACATGACAATCCGGCTCTGGGATGCATCAACAGGTAGAGAGCGGCGCACCTTAAAAGGTCATTCAGATGAGGTGCAGGCAGTGGCATTCTCGCCCGATGGCAGGCTGTTAGCGTCCGGGTCTGTTGACAAGACAGTCCGGCTCTGGGATGCATCAACGGGTAGAGAGCGGCGCTCCTTGAAAGGCCATTCACGTGAGGTGTGGGCAGTGGCATTCTCGCCCGATGGCAGGCTGTTAGCCTCCGGATCTTCTGACAACACAATCCGGCTCTGGGATGCAACAATTGATGGCAGGCTGGTGGCGTCGAGATCTGATGACAACACAGTCCGGCTTTGGGGCGCACCGACACCTACAGACCATTCAGGTTCGGTGCGGGCAGTGGCATTCTCGCCCGATGGCAGGCTGGTGGCGACAGGATCTCTGGACAACACAGTCCGACTCTGGGATGCATCAACAGGTACAGAGCGACACGCCTTGCGAGGCCATTCAGATTTTGTGGGGGCAGTGGCATTCTCGCCCGATGGCAAGCTAGTGGCGTCAGGATCTGACGACGAGACAATCCGGCTCTGGGATGCATCAACAGGCAAAGAATGGTGCACCTTGAAAGGTCATTCAGGTTTGGTCCGGGGAGTGGCATTCTCACCCGATGGCAGGCTGGTGGCGTCAGGATCTAGCACGACAGTCCGGCTCTGGAATACATCAACAGGTACAGAGCGGCATGCTTTGGAAGGCCATTCAGGTTGGGTGCTGGCAGTGGCATTCTCGCCCGATGGCAGACTGGTGGCGTCAGGATCTGGCGACAGGACACTCCGGCTCTGGAATGCATCAACAGGTACGGTGCGTCACTCCTTGGAAGGCCATTCCAATTGGGCGTGGGCAGTGGCATTCTCTCCAGATGGTAGGCTGGTAGCGGCAAGATCTGATGACATAGTCCAGCTCTGGGATGCACAAACAGGTACAGAGCAGCGTGCGTTTACGATAGATACCCCTCTACGATATATTTCCTTCTCCCCTTGTGGCATGTATCTCATTACAGATCGTGGGATTCTTAAGTCTTTCCCTGGCGTATCCCAACCTTTGCATCAAATCTATGCTTCGAGAGCCTGGATAAGGGAGGACGAAGAGGATCTCCTTTTCCTTCCTCCCGATTATCGAGACTCGCTAGTATTTGTTGCTGGAAACACTGTGGTTTTCCTAGATACTTCTAATCGAAGTTCGGTTTTACAGTTCGCTTCGTCTGCAAAATGTATGGCAGAGGGTATTTAAGTGAGTGTATTAGACCAGCGGTTCATAGTTTCATTATTCCATATGTAAGAAACACCCATCATGACTCGGGCATCATTTTTGTTTCTTGGTCTCCTTTGCCGCTACTATTAGTAATTTAGTATATTATGCCCTTCCTAATGAACAGTGATCACCCGACCTGAAGGTGAACATCAACAGGCGTAGGAATAATGCAAACCATATTCGACTACATATGTCGGTATGGAACGGACACAAGCACAAGGCACTTGTAGGCGAACAAGCACCGACGCGAGAAGGATTTTGGACACCTAGGTTAGACTATATCATGGTATCGACACTGGAAACTCTGGCATCCTTCAACTAGTTCTAGGAAGTTGACGGAACACTCTGTGGGACCGTTTCGAATCATTATTGAACGGATCCTTCTATCATAGCAGGGAAGGCAAAAATACCCTGCTATTCCAACTTTTTACGTATCATACATGCATATATACAGAAGCTCCACCTGAGTTTCCATCTTCACCACCGGAACTTACCAAGTCGCAATATTTTGAAGAGCAACCTCCCCCAGCTGCAGCTTTGTCGCCGGAGCTTAATCATAGGTAGGTGGGTTAAATACTCTAGGTCAGGCGTGACTCTCCAATGTATAGTCTAAAATTATTTTTATCGATCATTATCTTAGCAATATTATATATACCATGATCTAATTTATCACGGTTTTCCAATCCAGTCTCGCCACGTAGAACCCATGCCGATGAGTAGGTTCTGTTGTCTCATCAGCTCCTTTACAAGCCTAAATTCTTACTCTTGTTTTCGGTGCCACCAATTCGAAGATGCTTTGGAACAGCATTCAAGTTATCGAGCTCTTGGTCTTCTGTCGCTTGGTTTTTTCTACCGTTCTCCACCCCAACTTCCATAATCATGTCAATCGTTGGCAGCACCGTTATTCTTTCTGTTGCAACGGTATGATCCTACATATGAGGCAACTGCGGTCAGGTGGATGACTACTTCAATGCCCAATGATTGAAAAGCAGCCTCAATATTGGCGAGTATGTAGTTGTGTTCTGTTCGCTGGCCTCATGGCAGTAACATCTCGGTTTCTTGTCTGAGATCTCGACATTTGCAATTGATCAACAAGGTGTCAGATGTCATGCTTATTTTTTTTTTCGGTATAAAGTACTTTTCTAAATCTGGTTATTCGTGCTTGCTACATACTGTTCTACCGGAACCTCTCTATCGTCTGTTCCAATTCCTACAGGCGTGGATCGAACCTTCTAGTAGCGTTTCATCTTCCCATAGAGTAAGATGTAACATAGTGTCTCCATGCTTACTGTTAGTTCTTCTTCGTGTGTTATATTCATTCATTAACAAATGCTTAAAAACAACATGCTTCATCAAATTTGTGTGTAATGGTAACGTAGCTCCATCAAGGACAACTAACTGTTGCCAAGCTGGTTTAAAAGCAAATATGCTGCATTGCTAATTTGATACATATTACTATGATGAAGCTGACAAAGTATGAAGCTCAATTTTGCTTCGCTTCACTTCCGAGAAGCTTCTCGGCTTTGATATCAACCCACACGTCATATCATGCACAGTTCTACATGTGACAACTGACCAGGATCAACTAGCTCGAGGTGCTGGATATCGATACATAGCACAAATAGGAATGAAGGGGAGGTCACAGTTTGTGTATCGTTAATGGATTGTTCCTCTCATCAGAATCATTAGCGAAGGAATTGTGAACTTTAGTCACATGTGACATATGTATAGCCACCTACATGAAAATTAAATCACGAAGCCATTAGTGTTCTCAGCTGGAGATTCTGTAAACAGTCTTTATTAAAGGCGCAGCTCTCACACTGGAAATCATTAAACACATTGAAATTATATCTTTACGTACTATTCTAAAAGCCTCATCATAGTATCCATGTTGACATATCATTGTAATTATGACTCCTTTTTGTTAGTACTTTCCCTCCAATCTTCGCAATCTACAATGCAACTTTTATGTAGCTTGTCTGTCAGCATAAGATTTGCGTATTGTCTACATGCGGAAGTCGAGCGACATTCACCCATGCTTTCTTGAACGTTGAACCTGTCCCGCTCTGCTCATGCAGCTGGACCAATAATCCGAGGAGTTTCTCCTTCAGGATGTAGTTTCTATATATATATCCTCCTAGTACCCAGTCATCATCCCCTTGGGTTTCACTCCGGCCAATTGCGCCGCCTTCTCACAAACTGAAAGCTTGAGTCTGAATCACCACTCAGTGCTGGCTCTCGCGATCGACTACCTAGCTGGGCCAGTGCTTGAATACGCATTCGCGGCTAGCACGCTACAGTTACAAAGCTCGGTAAGAGAAAAGCACCGTGACTTGTGTGACTCGCGACCTTGGGTGCAGAAGATAGAAAGCCACGGCCTTTCTTCAGGTATCGGGCCTCGATCCGTCTTACAGTACGTTCTATCATATCCGCGGTCCCGTACATTTCTCTGCCTTCCACAAACGATTTGGTCTAACATTATGTACAGTTAGTAGTATATATAAATGTCTCAATAAGGATATTTACCAATGGCGTAAAAGCGATTGCGCGTATTGAAACGCGTGTTTGAGCTCTCTAATAGTATGAACTTGAGCGTGTCGATTTCGCGTATGGACAGCTGTATACAAACAAAATCTGGAATTCGTCAAGCTTGCATAATGTACCCGTATCCAACAACCGCCCAACAATGATTTTGGGCGAGTTATAGGCGAAATATATAAGCAAATATAATTAAACGAATATTAATGTATTTTGCGCACAAATTTACGTATGACTCTCTATTCGGTCAAAATGCATTGTTGGGTACCGTAAAGTCTTTGATAATTCGTTCAGAGCTAGCTGTTTAGACTGGGATTTTGGAAGGCTCTGAGTGGTGAGATCCCGGATAGGTGGAGGAGCGCCCCACTAACTAGCACCGCTCGCACAACTCAAAGTCCCAGTCTAAACTGCTAGCTCTGAACGAATTATCAAAGTTTACGGTACTTTTAAATTTGTGCGCAAATTACATTAATAATAATTATATATATTTCGCCTATAACTCAATCTTACTAAGTGCGAGGGTTTTTTCTGGTACATTGGCAGGGGAAGGGGCCCCGCCAAAAATTGTACCCGAGAGTTGAACTAGATTGCCTATAACTCGCCCAAAATCATTGTTGGGCGGTTAGGTAGTGTGGGCGTTGTCCCGTGGATACGAATAGCTTGTCTGCTAATGCAGTCCCTGACACTACTAGTTTGCTGTCACACCTGTCAAATGCGGCTTCAGGGAGGCCAAAGCGTGGCTAATACCAACCTGGTCCAATCATATCGCAAAACTCCGAAATTGTCGGATGGACGATCGTCGATCCAAGGTCAGGAGCTCGGCCCTCCAGGGTCCAGACCCCAGAAGGGTAGGTTAGGTAGTTGGGTCCCGAGCGGACCTTTCCTAACGAAGTTAGATGGTACTGGGGCCGGCTGAGCATGCTGAGGTAAATGTACTCGGTCAGAATGACATTTTTGGAGATATCAATAAAATGAATTTGATATATTGGATTGATAAGACCCTTGCCAAGTTGCCAGACATTATTATTTTGAATTTTACAAAAGATCGCACTAAGTGCTATGATACCTACATATGTACTATGTATTCAGCTTCCCCTTGAAGATTTTCCTCATCATTCTATTGTGCATTGTGCATAGCACTGCATGCACACAGCTACCCCTGGATGATATAGGTACCAGTTTATAATAGTTACGTACAAACTGCTCTATACTTTATTAAAGTATGTAACTAAAAACTATCGTCCAAGGAGTCAAGGACCCCAGGAACTGCCCGTTGCAGCATCCTTGTTGCCTCGTGTTCTCCAATTAATTACCGGACCCACAGTCCCCGGTTTGCATGGTCAAACCTTATTTTGTCACATCAAACATGTACCTATTTAACTCCATCAGCGTCTGATGAATGTATGATATGATAGTATATAGTAAGTACTTCGTAGCTAGCCTGAGGAACTCAGAATTGATATATATGATGATAGTGAGCGTGTTTGCAATAAAGGATACCTTCCACAGACCGTCAACTTCGCAATCCTTGGGTTATTAACACTTGATTATTCGACCGTACTCTTTGTCTCAGAATCTCAGACTCGTTTGCCGCGCCACGCAGCCGCGAAGGGTCTGAGATTCTGAGACAACGTACTCTACCTTGCGATCACGTCATTTGTCGCGGACTCTATAATATGAAGCACCATGAATTTAGGTCCCGCCGGCCCAGACCTCCCGTGCTGTCGGATTGTGGAGTATTCCGTACTTGGCTTGACCCGACTTTATCCTTCGTCTATAGGTTTTTACACTTGTAATAACTCGAACTATAAAGCTCGAACTGGCGTTGAAGACCCTAGATTTCAGCGCCCAGAATGCGCCATCAAGGGTCTCGTCAAGCTGGGGTTGCTAGCTGCAGCAAACCCTTATGGAAAGGCATTGGAAGTACATATAACTTAAATATGACGTCTACAAAGTGATTACGAGTCAAGGAGAGGCTGATCTCGGCTGGGGCATCACTGTGATGACTCTCTGATAATAGATGTCATTGGTGAGTTGAGGGGACCTTCTCGAGTGATATTGAGAAGTCCTCCTTGCAGTCCTAGTACCTAAGAAGGCTTTTAACCCTCCTTCCCTTTCATTATTGCCTTAAGATATATCTACGGACGCTAACCTTACTGTAAATTGGCATTATTCAAACCACCTTTCTATGGCTCAGCAGACTACTCCACCGGACGACTCGAACGGGCCAGAGTGCCTGTATATTCTTGGTCCATTTATGTTTCTGGGGATTGTCTTCTTCATTGTGAGGATTTACACCCGTCTAGCTCTTTCATACAAGCTCAACGTGTCCGACTATACAAACGGAGCAGCTGTTGTGAGTAGTCATAACCCTTTCTGTTGAGAAGGCGGAGCAGCTGGCATCTAACTGCTTGAACAGCTGGCCGCCACCATCACCTTTGGGTTATTCATAGCGGCCATTGTTAATGGATTTGGACGTCACAGCTACTATATAACACCCGACGAAAATGTTATTATCTTGAAATGTCTCTTTGCTCTTCTCACCGTGGGGTTATTTGCGGCGGTCTTCGCTAGGATCTCCATTGCGTGTCTCTTTCTTCAATTTACAACGTCCACCGTCCTAAAGTTTATTCTCCGAGCCCAAATAATATTCCAAATCGCATCCCTTATTGCGACGCTTGTGGTTAACTGGCTCCAATGTCGTCCGATAAGTGCCTTCTGGGAAGCCGTTCCCGGTGGAGAATGCTTCAGCCCACGAGAATCGTGGGCTTTCGGTTCTGCTTTCACTGGTATGTCTCACATGAAAGACTATTAACTGGGTGATACTAAATCTTCCAAGCGACTGGGATGGTTGGTGACCTGGTATGTACCGTTGTACCGATATTCGTGACCTCAAAGTTGAATCGATCACTTGTGGAACGCTGTCTTGTCTGCTTCTTGATGGCAATGAGCTTGTTTGCAACAGGCGCGGGAGTATTGAAGATTATTTATTCGAACCGGTCCAATCAAGACCCGTCAGATCCCTTCCGAGATATGATGCCAGTGTTCTTATGGTGTCGCATGGAAGAAGTCTTGCTCATTATAGCTTGTGTGGCTCCATTTCTCAAATCTTTAGTCGAACATGTGCTTCGTCGGATAGGTCTGCCCGTGTTCCGGCAAAAGATGAAAAATCTGAATTCGATTCATACCTTCCCAGACCTACCAGAATTCCAGGGAGAAGCGACAGAAAAAGATAAGAGAATGAAAATCGAAAGCAAGCTGGAAGCTGGTGGATATACTACATCAGAAGCTTCGACACAATCCGATGAATCGGATGGCAATGGTACCAGACAGCAACAAGGAAAGGCCGCAGATTCGTCGCAAGTCCCAACCTTGGATGACATCTAGGAAGGGACCATCAGCACGCTTCTATTTCAATTCATCATCAAGTTCTTGCTGGTCTTTCTTGTTATCTTTGAGTATGTGCTGTGGGCATTTGCAGAGATCACTTCCAATGTCGACACTTCTATTAGGACTGGTGGAACTCCCGAAATTGGTATGTGTTGGAAGTATGACAGCCGTGGGTTGCAATAGTGGTCGTGGCTAATGCAGAAGACGCACTTCAGGTTAGAATTCTCCCGCAAATGGAATATCCCGGTCCATCATTTTCTTCGATGTCATGTCTATTTTTCATCAAATTCCCATTTCTCAACATCAGCAACCATGTTCATCACTTTCTTTGTTAGCGCCCTCGTTCATGAACTCGTGATGAGCTGTATCGCCAAGAAACTCCACGGCTATGGATTTCTTGCAACTGTCAATTGTGGCCGTTCAGTTAACCACCAGACAACTCTTAACGTAAGCGTTGAGCGTTCCCTTGTAACCCTTGAGCTAACACTGTTCCTTGCCTCTAGAATGTGTTTCTTTTTTTATCATTGGTCTCAATGGTAAGTGTCTTTGCCAAAGAAGTGATATAGAACCTCTTTTGACAGGTTGCCAGATGTGTGCGCTCGTATATACGGTATAGCTTTCCTTTACTTTTTTTGGTTTATTTTCCTCAACTCCACTCCGATAGCGAAGGTCTTACATCATTCCACAACAATGCTAGTTACCTATCATAGGCAAGATAGCTTGGCTTACAGGCCGTTGAAGAATTTATGTATGAGTTCACTGTTACACACTATGTACATACACCTGACACAGGATAATAATCAAGCGATATTACTTTCTGGAGTTAGGACTGACCAGTCTAACAAATGGACAAGCGTGCGTAGTGAATATTCTGAAAAAACAATAAGTCCTTAGGCCGGATTCTGCAGCTACGTATGTAATAGATATTCAAATGCCTCTCTACATATGTAGGCACCCATGTATCAACTCAAATTAGGAAGCATATGTACAACATGGAAGAAGATTTTTGAGAGGAGGCCTATGTGCGGCGTCAACATGAAAGCTAGACGCGGCGACTGGCGGGGAGTCGGGGACTGGTGGGGACTTCGATGACAGCGAGCGTGGAGATTTAGAACAACACCCCCTCATGATGTCAGATGTATCAAGACGTAGAAGTTCGTATGATCTGTCAGCTATGTGGAAGTGCGACGTCGATGCGGAAAGGAGGCTGAAAATTGGGCGGTATCGAGTTATCAGAGTTGGGTGTCGGTGTCTGTCGTTGCCCGTTGGTGTAGCGTTGGGCATTGATAATATTACAGCTGGTTTAATATTATCGATGTCGCCCTACAGCACCGTTCTGCTATCGTTATATGGCTTATGGACAATATTGAGCAAATCGGTGACAACCATCTGGAAAAGCTGATTGGGATTTGCTTCAGAAGACCAACGAATTCCTACAGCCCTTTAAGCAAGGAACACTTTTAACGGAGAAGACCTTCTCTACTCTATCTGATACTGTAGTGGTGTTAGATATATTACTTGTCCATTGCCGGAGATTCAGAGTAAGTAAGACTGGTAGTCCGCGTTTAACCTTCAATAAACTTATCTAAAAATTAGAACCAATACCTATTCTGGTGATACCCGAATCCGCAATTCTGCTGTTGATATGGCTTTATTTGTGCTTCAAAGGTACTACCGCCTCTCCAAAGCCATACCAGCGTACGCTGCTGCCGTTCTCCTTGATCCATGCCATCAAAGAGGAAATCATATATGACAGGGACATGGGATCTTCCAGACATGCGTCGGGTAATCAATCAAGCTCAGGAAATTTGGGGAGCCGAATATAAGAACCGATCTGTCCTTGAAGCCCCAAGACTCCCAACGGCGACGAAAGCAAAACCAAAAAAAAAGAACATTGAAGAGTCTGTTTTCGACAAAATTCGTGACGAAGACTTTCTGCCGTTCATTAGTGCTCCTCCTGTAGAATTACATAATAACCTAGCACCCTACAAGGTATCTAGATGCATATGGGCAGCGCGCGCAGTATCCAAGGCTTCACAAAATGGCGTTGGATTTCCTGTCTAACTATTCTGCCAATGTCAGATGCACCAGAGATGCACCTGAGAGAACGTTTTCCGGCGGAACTTCAAGGAAGGAGGACAATTTCGTGGACAAGAGCAAGGCTCAGGCCCAAAAATGTTGAGATGGTGGAAACTTTCGAATGGTCTGATTCCACCTGATACTTACCTGCAGGCATGAACTCAGCAACTTTGATACGGATACATAGCTCTGAAGACTACGATGAATAGTTACCGATTTCATGTCACTATCATCATTTGTACTCAGTTATTTATCTATTAGGACAAAAAATATTTATTTTTAACATTGACGTACTCAGGCTCTAAATAAAATGGTGCAAAATAAGTTTGTTTAAATTCTCTGTGCTACCCATTGGATCGTGTGGTTATGTGTAGGTACCTAGGTACAGGTACTACCAGTACATACTGGTAGTTCAGTATACTGCGGTATACTACTCAGTATTGTACTGAACTACTCAGTTCCGAACAACCGTCATGTCTGGATAAGGCCTCCTGTATGCATAGCACGGCAAGATGTTGATATTGCAAAGGATCTGGCATTAATTCAGCATTATTATAGGAAAATAACCACCATCTCTTTTCACTACTCCTCAATATAGTATGTTGGAGATAATTGGAAAACTTGAGCTTTCTAAATGGGGGCTGTGGTTGCATCATAGATTTGAAGGCTGCCTTGTGAAAATGTGGTTCGCATCACTCTTCCTTGGAACAGTGAATAATAACAACAAATTTTAAGGCCATAAAAGTGAGTGTCTGCTAGCCTATCTCAGTTGTGCTCTGACTTCAACTATCTTAGCTCTCAAATGTTATTATCTTTGATTTTTTCCAGTTGCAGACCTTTTCCTCTCTTTACTTTTGCTTTGCTACTGGTTCTTACATACACCACGTGAACTTGGAGGTTCGCATTATCAAGACAATCTTATACTTAATCTCTGCTTAATACTCTGATTTTCGCTGGTGAGCCATCTTATCACAGACTTTAATCTCTGAAAAAATAAGCAGTTTTCTCACTAACATCCTAATTAAAGTGATAGCCATGCCTCCTAATCGCACAGCTTCTCGCAATGTGTTCATCTACTTCTCGCATCAGCCTGGTGTAGTCCAAGGTGGACTCTGTGCTGCGAACAATCTCACCAGAAGTGAGTTCATTGATATGCTCAATATTACATTCAGAGCAATTGGTGGATTTGAAGCACGCTTCTATGGCTCAAACACTCCAATTGCCCGTACCAATCAGCCTTTACAGCGCGGTAGTTACATCCTCCATCCCCGAACAGCGGGAGAGCAAGTGGAAACAAGTGACGAACAGTACCACCCCCGCATGCTGTCATTGTCAACTACGACTAGAGACAGAGCATTCCGGGACCAAATCCGCACTCGCGATAGGCGCTGTGTGATCACTGGCCGTATCAATCATGATGCGGATGCAGACATGTGGACTGGTTTCGAAGCAGCCCATATCTTCCCTTTGGCGCTCGATCATCTCTTTAGAAGCCAGGGATTTGACCAGCTAATTACGCACAACCATCCGCCAGGCATCCATTCCCCTCAAAATGGTATCCTACTTCGGGGGGACATTCATTTTCTGTGGGATAATTACTGCATCGCCGTCAATCCCAATAATGGTTACAGAGTGCAGACTTTTCGTCCATCTACCTGGGAATTCCAAGGTAATGTCTTGCATACTGCGTGTCGTCAGCCGGGCAATCCACTAAGTGTTATCGATATCCTATTACTCTGGCACTTTAAGCAGACCGTGCTCGCCAATATGCGCGGTGTTGGTGAGCCAGTATTCGAGTTCGACTTTCCACCTGGTACCGACATGATGGGAGAAATTCTCTTGGGGCCGCAACCAGCGGAGCGAATGGAGGCCGAGCTGTTTAACCGACTGTATGGCTGGCATGAAGGAGAATCCTTAGAACATGAAGATCGCAGTCGGTCCTTTTCTCAGGTTTCAGACACCCGCTCTTAAAGGCTCCAAGTTTTCTGGTCCATTGCGTTGTCTCTTGGGTCATACTTCTTTACTTTTTTCTTTCTTTTCAAACCTAACGGTGCTCATAATTCATGCTCTAGCGTTACCAGACGTATCTTCGACGATGGAATAACTTGAGGCATGTGATGCGCGAGACGTCTCTACTTGGTGGAAAATGTTAAATATATCACAAAAAGGTGACAATTTTTCTGCTCGAACTGTCATTACGGGTGATCCAAATTTGTCGCTGGATGAGGTTGGAGTTCCTCGAAGTATCGTTAACATAGGTATCCGGAAGTCATCACTCCTTACAACATCGATAAATCGCAAGCCCTTGTATCGAACGGTCCCAACAAGCATCCAGGTGCAAGATACATGAGCAGAAATCGTTATTTTTCAGAACCAATTTG
>NPHW01005137.1:713-16101 GCA_002240705.1 Elaphomyces granulatus | reverse complement strand
TGAGACGACTTACAAGCCAGCTGCCGCCAGGGGACTCAGACCGATTCCAGCCTGAAGGCAAGGGAAAAAGCCTAAAGGTTAGGAGTGGTGGGAAAGAGACTTTTTTTTTTGCCAAGGTCCTCACCCAGCCACGTTAAAACCACGCTAATAAACCTTAAAGATGTCTACTAAGCTGAAATCCACCCATTTTTTGGACCTTCGCCAAGAAGGCCAAGGCGCTAGCACGACTAAGTGTCGTGCACCATATTAGTAAGGTAGGTACATACGTCTTCTCGACTGTGGGTAAAAAGCATCATTTTTATTTATTATTAGCGAGGTTAGTATGGGATGGGCTTGAGCCAGCCTACAGTAGAGCAAGGCATGTGATTCGTCTACGAAAAGTTATTCCTCTGAGTTAGAGTATTAGACATAACCTACGCCCCCATTGTTGGAACGTGGGATTATATCTGGTGTGGCTGCTTGCATGATAGTAGATGTCACGAACAGATTATTATGTAGAAGGAATGACGCGAACTGGCCGTCAGAGCTTGGTCAAGCGGCTTTGCAGGCTATCTTCTCTTCGAATTAAGATCCGGGAGAATGTCACATCCAACTGCAGTTGTTAAATGCAAAGAGTGCTTCACGCTATTTAAAATACTTGGAGTGGTTACTTACAAGTTGATAACTTCAGAACCTTGACGGTATATAATAGATAGATGATTCGTGAACAGTTGTAATAGCGCACAAGCATCAGAATCATGCTTCCAGATTCAATGGTATCCTCTCGTCGAATAGCAACCATGGCCAAAATCTCAGGCGGAACCGGGGCCTCAGGCAGCCGAAGCGGTGCAATCTCAACCTCAATGTCACCTTTGCATATCTATCTAAAGCGAATAGGTCGTTCCTTGAACGGTCTGCTTCTCATTAGGGCTAGTGTTCCACTTTTTGAATGGTTGGCTCATTGTAATACCACTAGGTAGTAGCAGGAAGCTGGAAGAAACCCAACTTGGAAGTCTATCAGAGGTCACAGAATGGAAGATGATCTCCGTCGCGAATGGCTGTGCTTCTGCCCTCAAACAAACCGATCATTTCGGCCGTGACCAAGGAATGGACGACTCTCTCCATCTTCCCACAGAGACTGTCCCTGCCTAGAAAACACATTTGTATTTCCTTGGTGGGATAGGAATGGCCCCCAAGGCGCATCAATGGGCGGAAGAGATGCGAGGCATAGGGGAAGGCCATCGACAAGGCTGACAGAAAGCTATGAACGAAAGAAGGTAATAAGTAAGAGACAGAAAGACAAATCGTCCTTCCCTTCGCTTCTTTTCTTTTCTTTTCTTTTCCTTTTACGCGATTGTTCTTTCTGTGATTCCAGAGCCAAATGCGATTCACTGCCTAGATATCGATATTACTCCTTTGCTAGATCTCGAAGTCTAGTAATTGGAGCAGAAAAAAGCACCATCCCAATTGGCAACTTCGTCCTTGAGACCAATCCAGACAAGTTTGAACACTCGAGCAGGGGTTCTGCGAAGGGGTTTGTTGCATTGTTCCTGCAGCGGGTTGTCTGTTTGACCTTCTGCCTTGTGTTGACCTGGTACGTTAATAACTTTAGTGTGGGAACACTTGTTGGAAAAAGGAGAAAAAAACTTATAGGATAGGTAGTTGCCAGATTTAACGGAGGGGAGAAGAGGACAGGAACTAAACAAGACGGAGAGGGTCGATTAAACGATCGATATCGTTAGCTCAGAAAGAATTGGGGATAAAAGGAAGGAAAAAATAGTAACTAGTACGAGAATAAAATAGTAATAATAACCAAAAGATGTTGAAGCAAAAAAATTAAAGATGGCTGTATCCCATGATCAATGCCATTATCCACGCTTTTTTTCACTCCGATCCTCTCGAATGCGGCGTTTCCTAGTCCTTCCTGCACCAGTCTTTTGATACTACACATGTTTTATTGCAACATATTCAAAGAAAAACGTGCAAGAGAAGAGCTTTAAAAAAAGGGAAATATTAAGGGGACATCAGATCGTCCTTGACCGGGTGGTTTTAGATGCGCAAGCCTGGGGAACCGTCGTCAACAAAGCCGACAAAAATTCTCCTGTCCATACCTAATTAAATACTACTAATAAAGATATAGTTTGTCTCCTCTTTTTGCGTGTCATTTATTAGGGTTGTTGCTTTTTTTTTTTCTTTTTCATCACTTCTGGAACGGGGCAAAACGAACCAGTAACAAGGCTGGAACGAACTTCTCTAACGATTATTGGCCAACCAGAGGACGCGATTACGACATTTCTCCATCCGATCAGATCATAGTCTAAAGTCCCTTAGCGGCATCCTAAAAGGTCCTCCAATTCGATTGATATCGCGATTTGAGGAAAAAAACGAGTTACGAGGGTGCTTTGCGACTGCCGTCTTTCTGCACTGTGACGGATGGGACAGGATCATCTCCTGTGTTTATCCTAGTTACAAAGCTGCAGATGTGGAGTCGCAGCACTGACCGTACATTTTTAGAGAAAGGGAGATCGAGGCAAGAGAGAGAGAGAGAGGGCAACGGAAAGGGCAGAGAGGGTAGAGCAACAAGAGAGCAAATATCATAGGACTGATCGCATCGACAGCCGCGTTTATCGCCCCTCTTTCAACCGCCAAAGATCATCGGTCCATCAACTTAGCACTGTTCCTTTGGCGATCCTTCTCGTGGCTACATACATACGACGGCGATCAGTTGCTGGCACTTGCTGCAGCCCCAAACGAACCCCTACACCCCGGACTCTCCTCTGCAGCCATCCGAACTGGTTCAGGATTCATATCTACATACACTCCACGATCAATCTCTCTGTACTGGCTGAGTTGAAACCTTGTCAAGGTCTTTAACCGGTCCCTCCGAACCCCTCCTATGGTCTTCGGACCTGGACTTGGGGATCGTTGACCGTTTCGTACCGGGGTGCTGATTGCTCTCTGCTAGTTGCTGGCTGCTAATGTGCTATTACTGATCAATCCTATCATACTCTTCGTCTGGGTGGAGGTTGAGAACAGGGCAGCAAGGCCAGTACTGGGCTTTCTCCACAACACGCTATGGCAGAAAAGCATCTTCCTGCCCAGGACACCTCCAGCTCCAGGTTCGAGCTCCTCAGCTATCTTGCTTCAACTGGTCAATTCCCAACCACCTCTGAGGGGCGACACCATTCCTTTGACACTGATTCCGAACTACCACGATATCCCCCCAGTTCCATTATGGACTATGACCAGACTGAAGGCCTGGGTGGCATTTCGGTAAGCTCTTATGAAAGTGTCGAGGATGAGCGCAGCCCTATCGATCCCGCCGTCATGCGATCTTATCCTTACAATGGTAGGTCTACCCTATCCGAGAGGGAGAGGAAGAGAGACCAGGGAAGAAAAAAGATATATATAAATAAATCAAATTTATTTAAAAAAAAGCAAGTGCAAAAGAGCACAAAGAAACAACAAGAGACAGAGAGAGCGAGAGAGCAGAGATCGAGAAGGAGAGCATTCCTAGCAACTACTATTCACCCCAACATCTTTGCCCTTTCTCCCTATCCATTCTCATTTTCTTGTTCCTTGTTTACAAATATATTCATCTCTCATGCGTGACACAAAGAAGAAAAACAATAACAGCGCATAATCCTTTATTGGACTTCGATGGCAGACCTGATCTTGCAAACTTATGCTGTTATGTCTCCTTCTCAATGCGGGGGTCCTTGTCGGAAAACACGACATGCTGGTGAGAGAATTCTGTTGGCTTGAGGTCTTCAATTCATCATGCATATGGGTGAAAAGACTCCGAGTTTTCTCTCACTGTATCGCGTGTTCCGATGTGGCCATCCGCTTGTGCCACGTCTTCTTAATGAGCACGCAATCCCGTGCCTTGATTATTTCATGCCACACCCCCCATCGACCAACCTCCCATTAACCACCCTTGAATCTCTTTGCTGCTGATTGTACGATGGCGATCTACTCTTTCACTGGTTCTCTGTCCCTTTACACACACTCTCTCTCTAACTCTCCCTCTCTCTGTCTCTCTGCCTCTCCCTTCTACTTTTCATTCATTATTCTCTGAATTTTTTCTGACCCTTAAATGCTTTTTCCTTTGCGTTTCTTTCCCCTCCAACCACTTGGAGTGCTTGCAAACCAATCTCATGGATGTGATACTTACACAACAGAACCCACTCTTTAAACAGGCGAAAAACAAATCGGTTACCCACTTCCAGACCAGATGATCCCCTATTCGACGGCCCCCATATATCCATCTATCCCATACCAGATTGACGAACTCGGTCGCACCCCGCGTAATTACACTTCCTCGGATTTGTCCTCGTCCATCTCTCCTCCCAACGGGCAGCTCGGCAGCTCCAAGTACAGTTCGGCACCCCCCAGTGAACGAATAGCATCCGCGCTGAGTCTCGAGGATCAGTCTCGCCGTGCTGCGGAGGAAGACAAGCGGCGGCGCAACACGGCAGCCAGCGCTCGCTTTCGAGTCAAAAAAAAACAGCGGGAGCAAACGCTCGAACGGACCGTTCAGGATGCCACTGAAATCAATGCCTCCCTTGAAGCCCGCGTGGCGCAGTTGGAAATGGAAAATCGATGGCTGAAGAACCTTCTAACTGAGAAAAATGAAAATATGGCTTCCAGACAGACCCGGCCGGAAAATAACAGTTCGACTTCGAGGCAACCTGCTTTACCGGCTCACTCAACCCCCAGTAGTGGCCAGAAACCGATCCAACCGAAAAGAGATATGAGTAGCAATGCCGATGCATGAGGAAGAATTTATAACCAGGTCAAATTTCTGTTTGGGTGGCCTTTCCTCTTTCTCTTTTTATCGCGTTCACGCTTTTCCTTTCGCAACAAGGAACTGGTTCATACAGTTCTGTTCTGGGTTTTCTTCGGAGGAGTTTGGTTCCGTATTGTATCCTTGGGATTCCGCCATAATACTTATGTCTATATCGCACGATTTCACGGCGTGATGAATTGGTTAGGCTGAAACGGATATGGTGAAAAATGGGGGTCACGGCAACGATTCACCGTTCTAGGCGTCTAGATTTCGGGGTGGTTGTCCTTTAGGTGTTTTGGCGTGTCTTTTCTGTCCTTCCTCTGCCCTTTTTTTTCCCCCCCCCCCTCCCTCCCGATTCCATCCTTTCTGTCTTCCTCGCTTGCTATAATTATCACATATATATCGAGCGATCAATGACGCCGCTCCTAAACTCAAATGAAATATCGATCACCCGATAAGGGAAGGAAATCCTTCTCTGATGGGCCGGAAATACCCGTCACACTCCATGTCCGCTTCACCGCGGACATACAAAGCTTGGGCAATTGCTCAATACTCCAGATCCATCACACACAGGGAAATACAGGAAGAGCTAATGAGGTACCGCACGGGAGGACAGCATGGCATTGTTTCTTGCAATGTAAATGTGAGGGAAACCACACATAATGATAAACTGTCGCCTGGCAATGGCGTTGCATTGGAGGTTTTTATTGATACCATCTCACGGCGCAGTGACGGGTCTGAATCAATAATTATAGAGTGGTGGTGATCAGCGCCCAATCAATCATTTAAGCATACTTGTTGGCCATCAAAGGAAATAGATAGATGGATAGATGAAGAAGGATAAGCAAGCAAGAAGAAAGAAAGACGGAAAATGAAAAGAATAGTCATGCTCGATCCGCGCACGAGAGAGAGATTCCGATCATGTGTGGGATTCGAGATTCAAGAGGCCATGAGATCCACGCATCGCAGGAGGGGCGAAGCGGCGGGAGTTGTTAACTGATGTGCTTCTAGAAGCAGTAGACGCGTATATAATTATGCATGCGGCAAGTATTTCTTTGCGGCATAGCGTACTACATAGAACATATAGTAGTATTCTATGTATCAGATTCTAGAGCACTCAGCAGAGAGTTATCATCTTAATATATCATAATAATAACACCATTACATTTTAATATTGGCCTCGGTCAAAAGAGCTCTCAGCTCTTTGGTGTTCGTGAAGAAACTTCAAACGTTTGGTTTCTAGACCTACAATACCTATCTCCATAGGTAACTACCTAGGCTAAGGTAAGAGAGAAAAAAAAAATAGATAGATCATCACTATTATAACATTGGTTTCAATATTAATGATCACATACATATAAGAATTCTGTCTGCATTGCCTAACTACCTAGGTACCTAATTTAATCGTTTAACGCCTACCTGCCCGCCCACGTGTACTTGAACAGTAACATGTTATATTCCTTTTCGTTCTTCCTTTCCTATATCTTCCATCCCTTTCCTTCCTCTACTCCAGGATTTTTTTGACTCTGTTTATTGTTTTGTTTCGCCCAAGAGGTCCAGAGAACTCAATTCATTCTGCTTTTAGCAATTCATTCGAAAAAGAGGGTCCATTAAAAAGTCGAATATGAAAGAAGAAACAAGAATGGAAACATGCAGGGTCTGAAGGTGGGGTGGGTAAGACCCCTTTGGTGTGAGAGGTGATCTTAAAAAAAGACACAGTGAAGAGTAGCTAGCGCGTATAGCTCCCTTTTGACTTATATTAAAAATGACAGTTGAAGGGGTCAACAAAGAAGTGACTGCGTTATCTTAAGCAGGGGTTAGCTCCCGCTCTCCGATACGACCTCGGTGCTCTCCGTTTGCACCATTGTTCGAGAAGCTCCTCCCATCTTCTTCTTCGCCAACTTGGTCCTCCTCGCCGTCGTCTTCAACATGGTAGTCGGCATGTTGGTCTGCGGGAACCCAGGAATCTCTATCTCCCTTCATGGGTCGGTCCTGGCCGGCTAGGTCGACCCCTTCGCGCCGAGTCTTGGATAGGTTTTCGCGGCGACGTTGGGAGAGGTTACGCGAGCGAGTGGACAGGTTGGACCGGACGGCTGCTCTAGACGTTACCCAGTGGGTGAGAGCATCTTCGCAGTCCTGAATAATGGCCTTGCTCGCGTCGTAGCCGTCGTAAGCCTGTCGTGTCTCACCCGGGGTAACTGGCGTGTCATCGATGAGTTCCAGAAGATGCTTGCCAAAACCTGCAATGATGGCAACTTTTTCGCAGTGCTCACGGAGTGCATCAAACTGGTATGTAAAAGCAGCCTTCAGTTTCTCGCGCGTGATGTTGGATAGCTGGGCCTCTGCCACCAGAGACTCTGCCTCCGCACGAACAAGCTCCTGCTCGAGAACGACAATGCGCGGTGAATTTGGGTCCTTATATTTAAGCTTAGCAATTTCGTCGGTAATCTTTTGTTTGCCTAAAAAAGGAATGTTTGTCAGTTTTCCCCACACTATGACGATTCGCCACCATGGAGCCTAACTCACGGTCTCGACTGGGTTGCACCGACGCCTCGATATTGCGGATGCTCTTGATGGTAAGACGGTATTGGTCATAGCGGTCGACAAATTGGTCTTCGAGTTCGCCAATCTCGTAGATTAAAACCCCTAGCTTATCCGTTACATCCGAGACATCATCATCACAAGCTTCACCCCATAATGAGAGTTGTTGCTATAGGAAACAGACATTTACATCAGCAAGTCTGATTTAACCTTCAGCACTTCGTGTTCGCATACCGCTACCTCCATCCTTTCTTTTCCCACTAGTTCCATACTGCGCATAACATTCTTCTCCATCTTCACGAGCTGCGAAAGCTTTTTGGCAAGTTCGGGCCCGAAGGCGCCAGCGGCTTGTTTACGGAATGCATGACCTGGGAAGCCCAGAATTCATGTCAGCTCCAGTGCGCATTGCGGGCTTTCACGGGTTAACGTCATGACATCCAAGTCGAAACCATGATGTTTTGGCGGTCAACCACACAGAAACTCTACCCTGAATTGGGAACATACCAAAATTGTTCCTTCCAAACAGCCTGCCCGTCTTAGTGCTGGAGGGGGGCGGCGGCGGGTTCTCAAGCTGGGAGGCCGTTGGCGCGCGCGTTTGGCGCATTGAATATGTGCGATGCATGACGAAGGGTCGTTGTCAGTAAGCAGATGGGCCTAGGGGTTTCGGAAGGTAGATATTTTCTGTTGTTCGTTGAGGCAGTAGTGACGTGAGTGTGGGGTTGGTTGCGTGGTGACAGTGTTTGTGACAGACGAAGATGAACAGATGGGAAGAGCTGAACGGTCAACTGTGGCGCGGCCTTTTGTGAGAAGGTGCTGTCTTTCAGAAGATGAAGCTGGATTGGGCGGTTGGCGATCATATATGTAAAAACTATCAAGCAAGCAAATTGTCAAGCAGGTTTCGAATGATACTATGTAAGGCGCGGTGACGTCGTCTCGTCGTCCTGTCGTGGCCTAAGTGTTGAGGCTCTGAATCCCGGGTCCCCCACCATTACCTCAGCATATGTATATGTAATCATTGATTGCCCCGTTGCCCGTTGATGATTGGCCTCACAAAAAAGGGCCAGCCCGCTATCATAGGAGATATATTTTTCCATAATCAAACTATTGAGACGATCAGCCTGATAAGGATTACTTCTTGCTGTCAGTCTAATAAACGGTATGCTCGGGAACATTGTTACTACAAAATCGAGGGCCTTCAAGAGTCCCCGCTTAATTCTTGCGTGCAACAATAGTTGCCTGAAAAAGATGAGGTTGAGGAGTCGCTTGGAGGCCTTTATTACGGTCTAAACGCTCCACATCAATTGTCGTCTATCGATACCTGAAAGGCACGGTTTCTGGTGAGAAGTCAGCTTCTTCCATCCCCCTATATGCAGGTTGTAGCACGCAAGAACAATACTCTTTGCAATGTGCTAATGAAGAATTACAGCCAGGATGACTGGATTTTCCATTTCCGTCAGCCCTTCTGTCTCCTCGAGTGGAAAATTCGCAATCTAAAGTGACGATTGAGGCATCTTGAATATCGTGGCGATTTTCCTAGGTGTAATTCCTTGGAAAAGCACGAAACAAATACAGTCTTCAATTCGGCTAACAACTCTTGCTTCGACAACTCACAAATCACTCCCTACCCAAAAGCCAAAGTGATGGCGATGCCGCGTCAAGATGCCAACAATGCGACAGATCAGATGAAGCTCAAAAATGCAGTCGATGAACTACATAAGGCTATCAAGCTACTGGATAGAAGGAGAGGAGCGTAAAAATGATGTGGAAGAAGGTGGAGATGATGACAAGGCTTTCTCCCAACCCTGAAACGCCGCCGCAACGCAACCAAGATGCGACCGACGAGATTGGAAGGATCGAGGAAGCAGTCAAGAGGCAATAGCAGCGGAGACCACCGGAGGTGATTGTCAAAATATCCAATGTGGACGAAGCCCAAATGCTAAGTGCGCCACGAGTCGGGGAATTGCGGCAAGAAAGGACGCGCCCGGGGAAATCTCAAATGATGTGATTGAGTAAAGACCCTAAAGAGCTTGGGAGGATACAAAGGCAATTGCAGACAGACTGACCAGGAGAACAAGAGACTTCCAGAGATGCAAGTTTTTCAGGCATCTTCACCATTATACTGAAACATTAACATAGCTTCGACCATTTATCCCTCTCTTTTAGCCCCCCCCCTTTTATCGATACGTGTAATTTGATCAATCAAACGGGCCAGTCCAAATATAGAGAGCGAGATAGCCCCGGACAAGAAACTCTAAACTCGAAGCCCTACAGGACCCCATCCTAGGCCGATCGATTTAGAAGTTACCAGTAGTTCTCGGTGACACAGTTGATGGCAATCCATTTAAGAATGTTGGGTCCTTATCAACCTGAGATTTAAGCATCTCACACGGTATCATAACATGATCCCGATTCGATGGGTCCTAGGGGTTATTCTGGACTTGCACAAACCATCCAAATTCAAAAAAAGAAAATGAAAGCTCGGAATACGCGCCCTTTCATTCGAGCCATCATTGTTGAATCATTGAATGAGTGGCGGGCTGAGGTCCTGGATTTACTTTGGAAAGCAAAAGTTCCTTTCGCAATTGAAGAGACGATTGCGATTGATGAGATCATAGAATCCGTTGCTAAACAGGCTTGGATGCTTGTTGAGGATGACCAAATGCCTATTTCTTCCTTGTGTGTGTGGGGATCATTCCAAAGATTCTGCAATTATATCCCAGACAAACCAGTGGCTTCGGTAATTGTATCGTCTTTTCACAGGGGGTCTGAGATGTTGAAAGATAAGGAGCAGAGTCGCCTCTCTAAAGAGAAAAATCGACTCGACTGAAAGCCGCTCGAGGCCGTTTCAACGGGGCAATGCAGGTCCTTGAGTCAGAGCAGCAGAATTATAGAAACACGGGACAGTAGTTAAGAGAGCGTTATGTCTGAAGTCGGCGTGGTCAATTGAAGAGGAGGGAGGGCAGTTGGAAGATGAAAATGAAGCAATTGATCGAGCTGTGGATGTTTAATGTAAAATATTTACAGAATTAAATTTTTGAGATCAAGAAGAGCATGCGATAGTGTTGATAGGATCCTCCGTATCGTCGACATCATCCTCAGAAACAGCTCTACATCAGATCCGATTCATCACCGGTTGCCCGCCCCACAGTATCATTGGCTACCATCCCCAGGCAGCTATAATTTTCCCCAAAGAACCCATCTCGCACCTTCTTCATTCATATCATACTTCTGCAAAAATGGGGATTCCGTTGTTGAACAAGATCAGTGCAAACTAGACTGTAGGCAGTTAGGCAGTTAATAATAATAGGTCAAAGCTCAGAAAAACGTTCCAACACTCTAAAATCCTTTAACTTTAACTAAGCTATCAGTTCCCGTTAGTTAGCCAATAATAATCATGGCTTCTGATGAAACGTCTTCCTATTCGATTGATTGATATCTAACTAACTACAGGAATGGCCTATTGTAATGGCCTATGATAGTCGATCTAAAGAGCAAGCCTGGCAAGCTCCCACAAGCTCCAAGTAAGTAGTAATTCGAACCCCGCGCTTATTAACTACTATAATTACCTATCAGGTTAAAGAGCTATGATAGGTTATCACACCAATCAATCCACAGGATAATAAATAATATTATAACCCCTCATAGAACGTAACAGAAAACAGAAACCCATATCTCTTCCCAACAAAAAGAGATCAGCGTAGGTACGTAGCACGTACTCGATAGTTACCTACTTCGTTGATACATATTCAATTGCAACTTTATTATTAAACAAAATCATGTTTGAAGATATGTACATACCTCTTTTTTCCTTGTTGATCCACCCCTCTCATATTTACCTCAACCTTTGTGACACTATATACATACGTATATCATAATCCGTACACCGATGACATTAAATTTAACCCCCCTTGCCTCGCACCGGGCGTCCAATGCAAGAATATTATTATTCGGCCGGTCCTGTCATTGTGCGGGGGTCCAGCGCGTGCTCGTTCGGGTGGTTGTGCGTCCAGTGGTCGTCAACCGATCGGGCTGAACAGAGTTCCTGCAAGATGTTTCGTGTTGAAAAATAAAATGATAAGGATGCAGTATAAACCAAGAGTAGGTGAGGTCGGTATGTCACGCAGATGTTCTCTTTCTGTCCCGGTGAACTGGGTGAGTCTTCGTCGGGTCTGGGTCGTGGCCAAACTAGGACTGAGGCCGTGCCCCCAACAACACTTTTTCATCATTATTCACCCCTCACTTTTCTTACCTTCTTACATACCTTCTCTTCTTATCCTCTCTTCTTGACAACTCTCAAGGTTCTCTGTACAAATCCAAGAAAAACTTTCCACCTCCTTCTCTTCTTATCTCCAATTCCTCTGATAGCTTCTCTTATTACGTACTTTCCCCCAACCATCCTAGGTATGATCCTCGTCGACGCTCACCTTTTCGACTTGCTCATAGACTGACCTTTTCTTCCCCGCGTCTCGTGAAAAGTCGTCACCATGGCCATTCCCATTTCCAACCATTTCAGTAACAGGATGAAGCTGGAGTGGCACTCCAAGTTGCACCCAGACATGGCCCCCGCGAAGAATTATCGCAAGACCTCCATCATCTGTACCATCGGTGTGTCCTTTCCCCCCCCCCCCCAACATGGTTGTAGTGGTGTGATGGAACGTACCCTAACTGCCGCATTTCAGGGCCCAAGACAAATTCAGTCGAGAAAATCAACATGCTGCGCAAAGGTATGGACCAGTGCATGCAGTCCGCATTCCTTCCCTTCTCCGCATTCTGCAAGCTGACGCCCCTGGGCTAGCTGGTCTCAATGTGGTCCGGATGAATTTCTCCCACGGCTCCCACGAGGTCCGTATTCCGATATCCTGAGTGTCTCGCAAGGACAGAAACGAACGATTCAATCTAACCCATACCGACTTACTTTTAGTACCACCAATCGGTCGTTGATAATGCCAAGGAAGCAGAGAGGACGATGTCAGGCCGTCCGCTGGCCATCGCTTTGGATACGGTGCGTCCCGCTTGTCCAGATCCCGATCGAGTCGAGGGGATTTGATTGACTGGGGGTCATAACCACAGAAAGGTCCAGAGATCCGGAGCGGTGTCACGGTCGACGAGAAGGACATCCCAATCCAAGCGGGCGCGGAACTAAACATCACCACGGATGAGAAGTATGCCACGAGCAGCGATGACAAGAATATGTATGTGCCCCACGTTTCCTTCTGCTCCCGGCGTGGCTCAGTGCTGTTTCAATCAATTCTATGCACCGCCTACTCTACCCCCTGAACTTTGCCGATGATGAAGCGGTGTAGCTCATGTTGCCGGCGCGTCGCGAGCTGTTTTGAATGCCTGAAGACCCCTCCCCTTCCCTTCCCTTGGTGGGGGGACAGAACTCATTATGGCATAGGTATGTGGACTACAAGAACATCACCAAGGTGATCGCGCCTGGGAAGTTCATCTATGTCGACGATGGCGTCTTGTCCTTCGAGGTGCTCGAGGTGGTCGATGATGATACCCTCCGCGTGCGTTGTCTCAATAATGGCCAGATCAGTTCCAAAAAAGGGGTAAATCTCCCCGGCACCGATGTGGACCTCCCCGCTCTTTCCGAAAAAGATATCAACGACCTGAAGTTTGGCGTCCGGAACAAGGTGGACATGGTCTTCGCCTCATTTATCCGCCGTGGCAGTGACATCCGCCATATCCGCCAGGTGTTAGGCGAAGAAGGCAAGGAGATTCAGATCATTGCGAAGATCGAGAATCAACAGGGTGTCAATAACTTCGACGAGATTTTGGACGAGACAGATGGCATCATGGTCGCCCGCGGGGACCTCGGAATCGAGATCCCGGCGCCCAAAGTCTTTGTGGCCCAGAAGATGATGATTGCCAAATGCAACATCAAAGGCAAGCCCGTCATCTGCGCCACTCAGATGTTGGAGTCTATGACATACAACCCGCGCCCGACCCGGGCAGAAGTCTCGGACGTCGCCAATGCCGTCCTGGATGGTGCCGATTGTGTGATGCTCTCTGGAGAGACGGCTAAGGGCAATTATCCCAAGGAGGCGGTTACCATGATGCACGAGACCTGTTTGTTGGCGGAGGTCGCCGTGCCGCATTTCAACATCTTTGATGAGCTGCGCAGCTTATGTCCTCGACCCACGGAGACCGTCGAGGCCATCACCATGGCTGCCGTCAATGCTAGCCTGGAACTGAATGCAGGTGCCCTTCTTGTCTTAACTACCAGGTAACGGCTTTAATCCTTTCACGACGGGACTGATTGACTAACAAAATGCTAGCGGCAACACCGCACGTCTGCTTGCAAAGTATCGCCCAGCTTGCCCAATCATCATGGTCACCCGGAATGCAATTGCTTCGCGGGTATGATTCCTCCTTTTCTATATCATTCTCTTTATCTTGGTCGTTATTAACCGTTTCGATGCATCAGTACTCCCACCTGTATCGGGGAGTCTATCCTTTCTACTTCCCCGAGAAAAGGCCCGATTTCAACGTCAAGATCTGGCAGGAGGATGTTGACCGTCGTCTGAAGTGGGGTATTTCCCATGGCATTAAGCTCGGCATCATCAACCGCGGTGATAGCGTCGTCTGTGTCCAGGGCTGGCGTGGTGGCATGGGTCACACCAACACAATACGTGTCGTCCCCGCCGAAGACAATTTGGGCCTCAACTCCGCGTGATTGAGATGGCCAAAATAATGCAACACTTTGGTTGGAGACGAAGAGGCTGGGCATGAAAATCTCACCCGTCGCCTTACGGATCTTACCCCGGCAGACCTGTCAAAGCGGCCGTTGCTCTCCAAATTAGCCTCCACAGCTACTCACACAACGAACCACCATCATCAGTAAAGGATACTCAAGTTGAGCGCGGGGCGATGTAGAAGTGGCGGTAGAGGAAGAGGAGGAAGAGGAGGAAGAGGGCCATCAAATCACATTTTCCTTTCACTGGAGCAATCATCTCTTTTTGTGTATCGAAGGCAGCTGTCCGCCAATTCCTCAAATTTTTATCAAGGGAGCATCGATCTGCTTAGAAAAGTCAATATGCCATGGTTGATAGATATACATAAATAGGTGAGCCACAGTGTCCTAATATTCGCAACGAGTAACGATCGAACAAATGGTATTGAAACAAGTCCCAAGGAAACAAGGTTGGAATGCAGTATGCGGCTGTATGCCCGCAGTAGTAGCTGTCTGCAGTGAATTAATAAAATGGGGAAATAAGACCTAAAGCTAAAATGACTGATTTCTTTTTTTAATAATAATTGCGGAAAAAGACAACTTGATTGTCTCGCCGCTCACCGCCTGCTGAATTCGGAATTCATATTGGTGGCGGAAAGGCGGTGAAGCGGATTACTGCCGCCTGTTGTGGGTCGCATCATTTATTTATGACAAGGGGATATTCCGCCGCGCAAGCGCGGCGCTTAGCTATAAGATCTTAAGACTTTTCTACATGTATCATTTTTATCATTTAAAGCAGTGTATGATATATAAAGTCATGAGTCATGAGGCTGCTTGAGTTGCGGGTGTCAAGAAGCTAAGGACTTATGATAGTTCCCGGCAAGCATAGACGTAAGACTGGGAGGTTTTGATGGGGACGCTACCTATCAAAAAAATCACTCCCACTGTTCACAAGTTCTATCGCCATTCCCCTGCCTTCCCACGCTCTTTTGTGGGATATAACTTGAGAAAGTTATAATAAGGATCCTTCTCTTCTACTTGATCAAAAATGTTTGAGTTACATTGTAATAACTTTTGATGTAAAAACCGGATGTATAAGACCCCTCTAGCCACAGGTAGGGTCTCTGAGTCAAGCTTGCTGGAGTTTTTCTAACCAGTCTCATCGTGAACCTGATCTAGAAGGTAGTAAGCTCTGACTGGTTAGAAAAACTTCAGCAAGCTGGACTCAGACCCTACCTGTGGCTAGAGGGGCTTATTTTTCTTTGAATTAGTACTTCCGACCTGGAAATTTAAAAGAGAGATACGCAGCGGTACTCGCGTCACTCAAATATAGATGTTAACTTCTGCGATCAATTGTTCAGCTGATCGGTGCAATAGAAGGGAGAAAGAGAGGCATGCAG
>NPHW01005132.1:0-16268 GCA_002240705.1 Elaphomyces granulatus | reverse complement strand
ACTTGGAACATCATCTATGTCGTCTAGGTCTTCAATATAAATCACCTATGAAACTACCCCCATCATCATCGGTATATTATCAGTAGTACATACTCTTGACAGTACACATCTGTGTACTGCGACATGGCTGCTTCAGTGTTTTCTGTCAGTAATAGGTCTTGGGAGTGATCAATTGCATCGCAATTGGTTATCGTAGCCTTTTAGTCGAGCCAGTACCGTCTAGTGTTGAGGTTTTAAGATTCATAGGCTCAGGTAGGCACCTATGACAGTTTCATGGTAGTCATGGTAAAGACGGCTGCAGTGATATTTCTACAGATATCCAGTGAACTTGAACAAAATCCCAATGCTAACATCGGTAGCAATTATAAGAGAGCCCTATGCCATATGGCCCCGGCCCATATCATAGAAGACTTAGAACTGGTATCGTCGAGATCAGTAGGCAATAATATCTATTGAACCAGTCGTACTAGTACCTGGTTTATTAGAGATGATTCGTAAACCCAGATAATCAAGCTGGCACAGTAACACATGTACACATGCTCCTTCATCACAGAAGGTAACCTTTAATATAAATACAGCCTGGTTCGAAACACAAGATAAGAATAGGGCCTCTATTTATTTTTTTTATTTAACAGAGGGTAAACGGGATATATACATATGTGACTTTCATAGACGAGGCATGAAAAGTATATATATTTACCTAGCCCCGGTACCTAAGGTACAAACTGGCATGCCACCTTAGCGAATATTATCGTATACCAACAACATTATTATTAGTATTCACAAAACGAAATTGGAAACACCTATAATTTGCAGAAAAACTAAAAATCTAGTCCACCTCACTTTTTCTATTAGTTCAAGGTAGAAACTACCCCACATCACGCCATGAAGGTGCTGCCGGACTCGCCTGGGCTACGAGAATGCTGCTGCCCAGCCAAAAAAAGGCAACTCGATCCTAAGAGAAGCAATCATCGAATTAACCCGAGCACTGGCGGTGACTCTCGAGCTCGTTGCTGATTGCGGCACGCCTCGTCACACGGCAGCTCATATGAATCGCTCGCAACCGTTAAGCCACCCCAGAGGCAAAGAGAGTGGGCATTAATCGCAGCTGCAGCAACGCAACCAGCTCCGGCGGAACCGTGAAGATAGTAGATAGACATATACGCTAGTTGACGGCAAACATATAAGACGATTCACGAAAGGGCTCGGATAAAGAAAGTGAAAGTGAACACAACTGCAATGCTCTAAATATTGGAAATTTGGTCACATCAAGTGGAGTGAGATGTGGATCCAGCCTACCTATTTTCTATCCAGTATCTTGTGGGATCCAGAGACTTCTCTCTTTACCTGGGACCACATCTGATAGAAGGGAATTATATTCCTCTTTCGCGGCTTCATTCCACTTGGAACGATTTGGCAAAGACATAGCTTCAGAATACATGGCTCATCGCCGCCAACAGCAAGCCTGTTTCTTCGGCTTCTCTAATATATTATATATCGAGATGGGATTTTTTCCCTCCCAACTCGAGACAAAGATGGTTCCTCTAGTGAGTTTGGTATAATAGACATCTCTGATTCAGAAGAGACATTTTCATCACTATGGTCAGGATTTGGGGATCTTAGAAGACGAGGCCTCGCGAGAGGATTTGTGAGAATTATGTATGAATTCATGAGAAGTAAGAGATTTAGCTACTGATTGGTTCGAAAGACTTCGATATCGTGGACCTCTTTCCCCCCTGTGGCCAAATCTCTCATCAAAGACCGAGTAGATGGCTTTTTTTAATTTCTCGCAAATTCAACTTGCAAACATTCAGAATAATTTAGATTACCAAACTCACCACGCAGCGTGTTATACATAAACATATTAAGCAATGCCGGCCGACTTTCTCGTAATTACCAAAACTTTATAGAGATCATTCACTCGAACAATCTCGGCAACATGTTTTCGGGTCTCACTTCCTTTAGGTAAGATAGTGACACAATATCTATCTTCATTTAATGTATCACCTTCCTGAGTTTCTAGAGCTAGGGTTAATGATCCTATTCAAGAGGATCTCACTATTTCGCCATCTGCAACCTTGCAGGATATGTTGTAGGATTCCAATGTCTCAAAAAGCTAGAATATCCATACAGAAATGCTTGGTTGCCACAAAATACACTTACTAATCCGTTTCGCGTGCATGTAGATCTTCTCGATCAATGATTTTGCCTGAAATTCCCTTGGCTTAGACTGGTTTCTTCTAGGCAGTGACGTTGTGATGCCAGAAGTGTCAATGGCGATGACAATACTCGTTGTAGCTTTTGGTGAAGATCAATTGTATATGAATCTGTGTCTTCTCTAATTGCTTTTGTTTGTTCATAACCGAGGAAGGGATGGTGTGAGAAAACATACCGATAATAAATATACTCTTTGGATATATTTTTCCATGTAGGTTGAACATCTGTTTAAAGTAGATTGTGTATCAATATCTATTTCCAGCCGATCTAAAGATATTAGTTATACCAAAAGCTTCCAGGGACTTTAACATTTCTCATGCTTTTAAATTCCATCAGCATTTGTTCTATTATATGATGGTTGCTTTCATTTGTATTTGAAAACTTTTGGCAGGAATTAGTTGTAAAGTCTGCAGATTCATTTTGAAAAAAAAGTTCCGATTGATTCTAGAAATAACCCACGGGATACTTCTATGGGTTGCCAAATAGATTTTAATTTTAAAAGTAAAGGGATAACAGTAGCTACTAAATGACTTCCAGTAATTACCAAAAGACTTAGTAACTACCAGAAGGCTACCAGCAGCCAGAAATGGGAGATGTTAGCTCTCACTTCCATTCGTTTGGCCCTTAGCGCCCTCCTTTATAAGGACTTCTTTTGGCATTCCCCTTCTTCTTTCTCTTTCCTTTTTCTTTCTTCGTGCTAGGATTCTCGTTGATAGCAATATGGTTAGTTTCGTTGCGCTCTCTGACAGGAGAAATCTATCGAGGGGGCGATGCGGCGACTCGGAGAAGTCTTGCCTTATCAGCAGCTATCGGGAGCCTTTGGTAGCTATTAGAAAGCTTTTGGTAGTGCTAGAGGATTTCCAGGGCTTCCAATAGCTACCAGAAGCCCCCCAGTAGCCACCAAAGCCTCTCGGAAGCTTTTCAGTGGCTATCAAAGCCTCTCAGTAGCTACAAAAGCCTTCCAATAGCCGCCAGAAGCTTCCCAGCAGCCATCAAAGCCTCTACTAATAGCTAGAAGGGTGCCAGTATGTAGTATTTGTCAATTTACCCTCATCTATACTGCTGTTAATTCTTCACCCGTGAATTCATCACCTACAGATATTATGGTTTCTGCGAATAATCTGACACAGCTCCCCCATTACCCAGCAAGTTACAAATACGGCTCAACGAGTAACCAATCAGCAATACCTGCTGCAAAACTATCCAAGACCTCTCTTTTTTGCACCTGCTCTAGCTACTACGAACAAGGGTACTACTAAGGGAACTCCTATATGGGGAGCAGCAGACATTGGTTAGTACTTCTGCCTTCACATGCCTATGTCATGGTGCACTCACTGGAGATGTCACAGAGATGATATCTCCATTACAGACGCGTCTACGGATTTACTAACAGATTCAAGGCATAATAGTGGCTCATCTAATGATCTAACGTGAAGAAATTGAGTCAAAAACTGGACACCTGCAGCCTGCTTCCGTGGCGAGGCAGGCACTGTATGAGTTATAAGGCAAGATCTAAACATTTGCAAAAAGCTTCATCATGGCAGAATTGCGCAAAGACAGTTTCCAGCACAAAACAGCCGGTACAAGCAGCCATCTAGACTGCTTAAACCTGGGATTATTTTCTATCATTAAGGAGCTTCAAAACGGGCTCAAACCCATGATGCGAATCCATCGCAAAACCTATAGTTGTTTAAGTATAATCTTCCAAAGAAGTTCAAATCTTCTATCCTTACAAAATTATTGCTATTAGAGAATATTTAATGAGAGGATACTAAAATCAGGAGAGAGATAGAACTGTCCCTGCCTCTAGTTTTCTACTACTATATTACTAAGAATAAAATCAATAGTAAGTATGCTGCTCCTATCATCTATGATTCTATGTTCTTTGTGTCATCTCATACTGGCTCCTGCCTTACTCCTCCACCGCCACCGTCCGCCGCCGCCATCCACTCTCTGGAGTCTGCTGCCTCTTCCTCTCCCTTTCTGCAGGCAGCAGCGAGTATTATATGCGGGCCCAGCGCTCCGACTTTATTTCTATTGATCGCTACTGCCGAAGAATTTCGTCCTTAATCAATGGGTTATCTGCTGCTATATCGCTCTCTTCATGATGGAGAATTCCTTATTCCGTAGGCTGATTGGATTTATTAATCAGCTACTTACTGTGGACGGCCCCTTCCTGGCATGGGGTGTACAAAATCGAGACGATAGCTCTAACACTGGTCAGTCAATCCCGCATGTGTTTTGCCGCTGAATTCAGTATGTGAAATGGTTCCGTTTCTTTATTGTGATGACGGATGATATTTGACGGATTCCTGAAGCTAGCTGACATGTGAACGTTGTGCATGTGCACATGTGATGCATATGACGAATTGTCTATACGATACATTGATCTGATCGAAAGAGTGCAAGTAATCGATAGAGTCGAAGCCGGAGAAGAGACCTGGTGGATTGACTAGAGTCAAGGGATCTCATCACGATGAAGAGACAAAGTTGGCACACGAGAGACGGAGAGAAGCAAAAAAACCAAGGAAGTAGCCAAGGGAGGTGAATGGTGCTTTGGTTCAACGAAGACGAATGGGGCGATACAGCTGACAATTACCCCGTGGATACTGGAAACGAGCTTTATACCGTGAATACCTTCCCACCGACATGGAAGATGAGGAAATGGTCGAGAACGAAGATAATCTACTGATTGGCAATCAGAAAGTGACCGGCTGATTCAGCACAAGCCCTAACACCACAGTTGCGAAGAAAAGTCAAGATCCCGATGAGGTCAATGAATTCCATTGGGACGAAAATGACGATACCGCGACAATCTCGCGTAACGACGAGTCCAGAACAGACCAACCAATGGATACCGGTGTTTAGACTAGATTGATACCGCGATCTGCGGTTGGATAGACAACCTTTTATAGACCGAAACGGCCACGCTGTCCGGCAACCAGGGAAACTGCAACTATCTCTAGGAGACCGCCAGAAAAGTTGAAGGCAAGAGCGTCGGCACCGAACTGATACAGGTGCAGAAATCCAACGAGAAAGATCCTATGACGAGCCGAGTCTAATAGCGCACCAGGAGCCAGGCGGCGCTGGCGAAGGAAATTGTAATGCATGCTACATGCCGTTACGTGACCCGTCAATGATTGCGAAAAGAAAAAGGTACACAAACTGAGAAGTAAATGACACCTCTCAGCGCATAGCAACTATGGATGAAGAACCGATTGAATTGAATGAAGGAACGCAGCATGCGGTGGGGGAAACTGGTGTGAGTTTATGTGGCATGAGGAATTGCGAATTCCTGGCATGTTTTATAGTACAACTGAAGCCGCATACAATAATGTTCCTGATGATCACAAGAGTCGCTCAAAAGTGCCCAGGATATATATGCCAAGCGGAGAGATTTTTTACAAGATCCATCCGAATTCTATGAAGCACGATGTGATCCGGGACCCCGGGGCGGCAATATGCAGAGGTGGTCCAGTAGGTAATACTATGAGATCTAGGGAAACCCACCTCAAAATGGGCACTGAAGATGAACTGCCTGGCAAGAAGTTAATGTGACATATGACAGGAGAGAGTGTAAACAGCTTATTCACTTATAATACATATACCGTGCTTGCCGACCTACCTTAAGACATCGCGCAAAACCTTGCATGAATCACAATTCAAATTGCAATGTCATATGTTCTGACATTTCCCCATGTCTCTGCTGACACTTCCCCCGCATCCAGGGATTCCTGTGCCTGCGATCTGCCTGCCTGTGCTCCCTGTGAGGTCCGTACGAAGATAGAGATTCTTGCGCCTGTCAAATATGGTTGCGTTTGACACCTTGCTGGCGCCGTGCCGCGGAGCTCGCTTGCGAACTAGCCTGCTCGAGCTCAAATAAGATGCACATTGGGGTCGACCCTTCCCCGAAGAACTACAGGCTCCAAGAGATCCCATGGTCTTCCATGACCTTTCCTGTTCAGCTTTATCTTCCCGCGCAAGGTGCCAATGACGATGAAAATCTTACATACTCAATGGCTGCTGAACTCATATCGCTACTCGATGATATGAATGCATGAGATATCCATCGTTGCCGTGGCGATAAATGTATGTATGTACAGCCATCTGGAATTGGCGAATTGATTGATAAATACCGTTTATGTATCACATGTGCTTTTACTAGTGCATGGGGAGAAACTTTGTCCACTAGCAGGAACACTGCAATATAATGGAATAAGAGGCCGTCGAATTCGGGCCCCCTCCAATTGATCTCGCAGTCTATATTGTTGGACCCTGACTGTCTGTTCAAATGATCGAATGCATGATAAAAGATCATTTGTTGAGAGTTGATGATGGAGGCATGGCCAATACAGCAATGTAAAAAGAGACGAACCACGTTATAACGAAGCCATTCATCCTGAATGTAGTTGACAACTAAACAGTAAACTTGACCATATGTTTTTCGAATTCGCCCCATGCGGCGCCTTTGAAAGGTACTGTAGATGTATGAACAACTCTTCTCCAGCTGGATTTGATGCTTTTGTCAGTTAAATGCATAATATATATGATTAAAGATTCTTACTCTGTGAGCGTCGTTTCCTAGTAGTTTTCGACCGCCGCATTGAGTTCAGCATCACCCTCAATATGGTTCGTATAAGTGCTTTGCTTTGGTGAGAATGTTTTTGTTAATATGCCAGGTGCATATTAAAGTGTCGGTTAAAGGAAACACTTGGGGGGGAGTCCAAGGACTCATCGTACAAGAAGCATTCGGCTCCATGATAACATGACGGAGAAAGGAAAGGGGGCATGGAGGCATGGGAATCAACGCTGGGATAACAAGAATTCGGTAGGAAAATCCGGGGAATTATACCTTCTAAGGAATTCTATTTATTGAAAGTAGGCAATTTAGTTCAAGAAACCCCTACGATCCTCGCCCCCCACATATTTATAGTTAGAACTTAGAGGAATAAGAGAATGTCTCGTGGGAGAAGAGTGGAAGAAGGGAGAGTCCACTACAAAAACAGAACGATAAAATTAAATTATATTCCAATGAAATGAAACGATCCGGTATTTTCCGCAACGTGCTGGAATTATGGATCGCGTTCCAGCATTCTAGCTGCCTGTTGATCGCCTTGTTTAGCACGTTGCAGAAAATACTGTATACGTTCATTGGCAGTCTCCATCGCATCATTTGCCAGCCGCTCTCGCCTGAGCTGTTCTTCGAGAAGGTTCTGTTCCGTCTCCCGCCTCCTCAGCTCCAACTGGCGGTCTTCTTCGAGCCGTTGCTGTTCCGTCTCCAGCCTTCTCAGCTCCAACTCGCGTTGCCGCTGGTCCAGGTCTTGGACGTTCTGGGCAGCGAGTTGGCGGAGATTGGGCTGAGCAGATCTGCAGATATGCAGCTATATTAATACACGCGGAAGAGTGTGGGAGAGATAGCAAATACCTAGCGCGGCTGGCGGTCGCCCTTGATCGCGGACGAGGAGGCGTGGAACGTTGGCGCCCTGTGACACTGCCAGATCTGCTCGGGGTAGGCGGGGAGCTTGGTGGCGAGTCGAAATTAATTCCCAAAGCGGGTTCATCGTCTATGGGATCTGGAGCTTGAGCTTGGGCTTGTTCGGTGCGGCGGCGTCTCCGGGTTTCTAGATACGTTGGTAAGTAGAGATCTATTATATTATCCGTGGCAAGCAACAATCATACCTTCACGCTTTTGGTGTCTGGAGTAGTTTGCCTCCATGTCATCCGTCCGGTAGGCGTGACGAATGCCAAAGTCAGACCGAGCCTTATGCTGGTCCACATCTCGGCGGTCCAACTTCCACCCACTTGCAAATTTGTTAGCAATTATATGGTCCCTAGAAGCTTCTAGTGCCCTACCTGGTAAGACCCTGGAGGAGAGTCTGCCGCCGGCCGAAGGAATAAGCCTTGTTGTGCGATTGTTCGGCGGCATTGGTGTGGTGACGTACCCGGTCGAAAATTTCGCCGGGGATTTGGCTGCAAAATTTATTAAGCCCGCAGGCTATGTCAGGATTCCGCTTGTGTCGAACAAATTCGACGACTTTCGGGTTCGTTTCCCGATCTAGGTACAGTGAGACATTACTATACTACTGAATGCTAGCTGCTACGAAGACTTACTCATGAGCAGATCACAGAGGCGAAAGTAATCGTCTCTGGAGCCACAATCAAGAAGCGACGTCATGCGTCCAGAGACTTCTTGGGCTTTTCGCTTCCCCACCGCCTCCTCGATATTCCGGAGGAAATGTACCCGGCAGTATACCACCACGTTTTGTATGTGGAAGCTTCTAGACCGCCCATCAGGGTCAATCTCCTCCAGATATCGCCCAAGTCCTGTATAAAGTAAGTAATAAGTACTAGGCAGCTAGCCGGGGAAATACTAACCCGCCGCTTGCTTGGTGCACATGTCCATGCCAAGGGCATTGATACCGTCTCCGTGTAGATGACGGAATCTTACCTCCCGCTCTGCGAGGCGAGAGACGGTTTCAAATGCCCTCTTAAAGAGGCGGTAATACCCGACAGGATTTTCCTGTTCGGTGTATATGCGACAGAAAGTCATTACTGTGGCAAGAATAGATTAGCACTTAGTCTAGGAAGTTTCCGTGTATACATACTCTTTCCGTGGCGAGGGACAAAGGCGGCGAAAATGACCTCATTAAGGTCGGCTTTGCCAATCCTCTTGTAGGACATATCCATCAAAAAAATTCGAGATCGACCAAGAGCTTGGCCTGCTCTTTCAAAACACACACAATCATGAGGCCTTCCTCATCCTGTTCAACCTGTTGAACGTATTCCTATTCCAAAGATCAGTTCTATGGCCAAGGTTTAGGCTTATTAAGTAAGACTGGACTTGGAGGGGACACTACCCTAATGTCGGGATTTCTCTCCATCTCGAAGAGAACGCCTTGGTACCACTGACCAGCAGGGTATGCAAGGAGACGCTGCTTGTGGATGATTGCAGCGAATCGATCCATGTTTGCAAAGCTGGGGTGAATCCCCGAGAGAGTTTGGGAGTTGTTCTGATTACAGAACTCCTGCAACTGTGGACTCTTCAGGAAAGTGGCTGTCCGGTCCCGTATTAGTCGAATTACTGAGATTTGCAGTAGTCAACCCTACCTAGAGTCATGCCCGGTTGGTTCATATTCCGAACCACGCCCATAAGTGAATCCACAACATCTCTCGGCGGCGTATTAGGCGGCGGAGGAGGGTGGTTGTGTACGCCTCTTGACGTGAAGGTGAGATAAGGACATGCCATGAGATTGACTGGCACGAGGATGTGGAAAACAACTGGGCACGGGTCATCAGTGCCCATATTGACCAACTTTCCTCGACCACCGGGATGGTCGAAGCCTGTTTTATAAAGTGATAAAAGTGGATTAGCCAACAAGCTGTTAATAAGGGGTACCATAATAAGAGGCTCTATTACCGCATTCCTTTCTCCGCGATGCATTTTGCTCGATGATGAAGCACTCTTCCGTTGGCGGAAAGAGGTCTTCTTCAAAGATCCTTTCCAAAAAGTCACAATCCAATTGGGTGTGTCGAAGAACTGGACTGAAGAAATGACTGGATGTTTGACGGGAATCATAATTGATGCAGGCGATATACGGGTGGTGGTGACCCGTAACAGTCTGTTACCATCAGTCAACACATAGCACATAAAAGCTAAGAGGTTCTAGAGACTATAAGTACCGCTGTCTGGAACCGCCTGAAAACCGCTCTACATGTATCATTATGCTCTTTGCACCCCCCCCCGTTGAGGACCAATTTCCGGTCCGCTCTGGCAAGACTATAAGAAATATTGTGAGATTTTACACTGAGAGTAGAAGGGAGTTTATTACGCACCTATACGCATTGCGGCGCGATATGTCCGTCTCGACGAGATCCACATTGCCCTGGATTCGCCGAATTTCGTCCCACAACTCGGCAGTCACTTCCGTGTGATGGCAAATGCGCAGTCTCTGTGAGAGATTCTCACAAACTTTGACACTTGTGCACTTGAACTTGTGGTGCATCACGGCCGAATGAAGGAAGGTCGAGGAGGCTTGGGTGGGTGGCTGTGCACGCTTTTTTGAATATTGGATCTATTTACTTCTTTAGCTATCCTGCTTGCATAGAGCTGCTATCCGACAACTGTGCACCGTGAATAAGATAGTACAAACATCAATGATTTTCAATGCTTCCTTTATGGACCCGCGCTTCTCTGGAGGCACAGGTATGACGTATGTGAAGCCATCGTGGTCGGATTTTGGATACTCTGGTAGGGTTGGGGTGTAACTCAACCCGTTAGTATAGACCGCGCGGTTAGCGGTATCGGTCAGAGGAGTAAATGCCTGTTGGTCCTCATCTTGACCAGCTGGCGACGGTGATCTCGGGGGAACAGACATGATAATTGCTTAACAGGGGAGGCGTGTTAGAATGCGACTGCATGGGGAAGTAAAAGGGAGTGAGTGTATACTGCATTCTCTTAAGCGATATTTATAGAAAAGGGGTTGTCTACTAAATCCAGACGCGTTACGACGCGATGGACGCGATGGACGCTAGAGTAATTAATAGGATGGAGACTCGTCAGGTACGGTAAGAGATCAATATATTGAAGGCCAAGATGAATAGCTAATTTCCAAGTATTTGGAACTCTAATAATAAAGCGGCTCTCCAGCGTATGATAAGGACTCGCAAGAATGGGCATAACAATTCGTAAATTATGGCACTGAACTTGAATGGAATGTAACCCTTCAACATACTAGTTACTAGAGCCGCTAGCACATTTTAGCTGATCTACAAATGATATAGAATGTCGAAATAGAGAGTATATGGTTACATTTTGAGATAGGAGTGCGTTGTGACAGTAGTAGCCCAAAATTAATAGAGTTCCTCCGGCCAAAAATTGTAGCCCGTCCTTTTTAACCAGGTATACTGTAAAACATTTATATTAGTACCCTTTCATGACGCCGCCGCGCCTTATGATCCAAGACCAAATACCGCTCCTACTAAAACTATGGTCTCTGTACACATGTTCTATCGATTAATCGTCTGTTCGTAGTGGTCAACTTATTTGTAGATGGAGAAAATATTGACCAATAATTCTTTCGATCCACTCTACTCTACAAGTTAATAATTATTATACCTACTAAACTCATATTACATCCCTTCCAATGAACTACTAGACCCTGCGCCGCATTTCTGGGTCGATTCCCCCCACTTTAACCTACATAGGACCGAAACGGCGGAACGAGAAATTAGCGGCGTACATAACTGACTAGCCTTCCCAGAAATGAGTCGTACGATCCAGAATCTGGCCTTAGGCTTAATACATAGTCGGTTCATTACTTTTAGCTTCATTTATTATTAGAATTTGGCATTCTCCGCTAGAATAGCAAGCTAGCGAGGTCATAGTCCGGATCCTACAGCAAGCTTGCTTGCTTTTTAGTTATTATCCTCTGAGTTATGCCCAGCTCGTGCATACATATTATTATTATTGGAGCTCTTCATGACATTACAATTTACAGGCAACATTGAGGTAAAACCAGAGATCTCAACAAGCCGAGATAATCTAGACGAGACTTAAGTCTTGCTTGGTCTTGTCTTGTCCAAGACAAGCCAAGACAAGACTTAACTATAACTTTAGCTAACTGCGAGACTGGACGAGCTGCGATAGGCGCCCCACTTACCTATAACTTTAGCTAACCATATAACTGGAAATAGTGGGGTGATAATAACCAAGACAAGACAAGCGTCTTGCAAGCAGCTTGAGGCCTAATACGAGCGGGGTTTTGCTGTCTCGTCTTGTCTGGGTAAAAGTTTTTTGGATGGATGGATGGATACCTGAGTAAGTCAATTGTAAATTTCCTTTAGTTTCCTTTATTATTGCATCCAGGTGCATGAAAGGCAGGGACTCAGGGAGCAGAGGAACAAAAAACGAAAAATCGTTCCATGCTTTTTGTTGGATACAACTTGAATGCCATGTAGAATCAGGATCATCCCCCCTTTACCATAAGCCTTATCTGGAAGAACACCAGGATTTCGGAGTTAAATACTCTATTCCCCACAATGTCCCCAATAATCATTGCATCAGTCTCCGATAACTTATTATTAAGAGCTCCGAAAATATATTTTGGTGTTCTTTGTCAAGCGCTTGTAAGTCCTATAAACCGAGGCGTCTTTAGTTAAAGCTATAGTTGAGTTTGTCACCTAAAGGCTGCTTGGCGTGGAAGCCCCATCATGATTCATGAGCCGATAGCTGCGCGCTAAACCAGTAACTATCATACGCTATGTAGGTAAAGCTTCAATAGCATAAAGTTCATTCAATTAAGGGGCTGTGGTGCTACTAGCGCTTATTCAGGCCCCTATTCTATCCTGAAATTGGTAAATGATAAAGTAAAGAAGAAAATAAAAGATCAAACATCGAGATATTTTAGAGGCTACGACGCGCATCATACATGCGACATAGTATATATTATACTTTTCTGCCTATATCTATAGTCTACCTATACATACCGTCTCAAATACTGAATATACACATTGTCGTAAGTTCCATCTTGCTATTTGATATCAACTGTAATGTGTTTTTATTAATTATTCGTTATTGTTAAGTTCCTACATACCAACTATCATGAATTCCGAGACTACTGGTACATCGGCCAGCAGCGTCATGCTGACTGCTGCCCGCGAGATCGCAACGCAGCTTGAGAATCTAGATGACAAGCAGGCCCTGCCTGAGGTAAGTAGAACAGTGTTTATTAAAATGCTTAAATCTTACCATGAATCGCTATAGCTTCGCACTACGATACGGAGCCTATATAACAAATCACCTGGAATTGCTCGATTTATTGCTGCAACGATATTCGAATTAGATAATAGCGCTACCCAGCCTGAATCTGTTGCCCAGCCTGAGTCTTCGAAGCGTAGGGGTACATTACCAAGGGATCTGTCCTATCGGCCTCCCAGGTCCGTTAGAATCATGCTGAAGGGTGGTTAGTAATGACTTATCACGCAGGGCAATTTTGCGTAAGAAGCTAATATAGAACTAGGACCTAAGGAAAGCGAGGAACGTCCAAGGATCTTCTCGCAAACTACTCCACTAACATCGCCACGACTTCAAGTGTCGCCGGATACGCTGTCGGTGGAGCGGGTAGATGGAAAAGATGAGGTCCAGTCCCCCGACCCTAGGGCTCTAACATGCCCGTCGTCTAGTATTGTAACTATGTCAATAAAGGATATAGTTATTGAGGCTAGCCGAGCTATATACCAGTGCTGCAGATATAAGGATGAACTTCCAAGGGATGTCTATTCCCGGATTTTATCGATACTGCAAAGTGGCCATAATGAGGCAGTTGGCAGAAGGAGCCCAGACTCTGATTGGTCGGATGGGTCAATATGGATCCAGATCCTACAAGCAGGAGAGTCTCGCACCCGCCGAAGCACGATTTTCAACATGTTAGAATATATGGGGGCTTGGGAGTGGTATAATCGACAAATTAAACTGACCCAGGCTAAATATGAAGCCGAAAAGAAAAAGCCACTACATCCTAAGACTGCGGCGTCTTACGTGCTAAGTGACTTGCGGAAGTCGAAGACTCCTGGAAAGTCGATCAAAGGAATTGGAAAACTAACCTTGGAGGAAAGGGGGAACATTCCCCTAAAGAATGATAAACCCAGTATCGCCGAAGAAAAGGAGAGAGAAAATATCCGCATGCAACTTGGAAGAGGCCACAAGTTGAAAGACAAACTGGTAAAAGAACTAGGCCTCGGGATTTTATTCAGTCCAGGGATTTGGTAAGGAGTGCGGCCTCGAATAGGTATCTTTCAGTTGCTAAGGTTATTTTCACGCAGGGGATACACCAAAATGAAGATGGAGCAACTCGAGGTACTAATCAAGAGCGTGCAGGCGGACCCCAGACGGGTCCGCCTTCTCGTAATATTAGGTCAGCAGCTTGAGCTCCTGATCAGTAGCGGACAACCGGATATTGCCCGCTTGTTTACCTCGTTGAAGGAAGAGGCTCTCGTATCGGAAGTGGAATACGAAGAATTGAAGGCCGCTTTTTCCTTCGAGACAGTAAGGCTCCTTATATAGTGAGGTGACAGACTGATTCTAAATATGTACAATATAGGATATGTTATCAAAGGGGACTTTGGATGCTGCTGTGGACTCCTTAATTGAAGAAGTCAAAGGTGAAGTTCTCGGCAAGCGTAAGCTCAGAACCATGCAGCTGGATGCCAACGAGAGCATAATAGTGGACGGCAGGGTGGAAATATCCTGTGACACGCTCAACCAATTGCGCCACGGCAGGTGGTTGAATAACTGGATGCTAACGGCCGGCATTCAGATGTCTGACAAGCCATATTACGTCAGATATGGTGAATCTGTCGCTCTAGATGAACGGGACCCCTATGGCGATGGCATCAGGCAGATTGACAACCCTTTGTCTCGGTGGAGGAACCACGTTGAAAGCCAAACCCAGCACGGGCAAAAGATTCTCATACATTTTTGCCCATTGAATATCGAAGCAAATCATTTTACCCTCCTGGAAATAAACGAGCGGGAGGGTAAAATATTCCATTATGACTCCATGGCGGACCGAGACGTTATAGAAGGTCGAATAGAGCAGACACGGGTAGAAAAGATAGTGCAGGTAAATATAGGTCCATGATTGTGACATTAATGTGACTAATGGAGTATTAGGAGGAATTTGGCCATCTGGGGTTCGAATATGTTGAGGCGGTAAGTACCCCATTAGATGATATTGTTGCAGGCAGACTGATTTTGGAGTATGGAACAGGCTACACCTCAACAAACTGATGGGTTCAGCTGTGGACCGATGGTGATTAGGAACGCAAGGCTCCGCATGAATGGGCTTTACGTTGGTGATTGGGGTGATAAATTGGATGCGGAGCGTCTGAGACTGGAGATTGTAGATGCTTTTCGGGCCTGTGTGTCAGATGGCGCCATACGGAAGCGCCCAAGAAAATGATCAGGAGTACATCATTTCCTATTTGTGAGTGTGGAGGTTGCAACATCACATGTATTATTTTGCCTTTTTACTAGACTCGATACCGCACTGCAACGAATGATCATTGGTGTCAAATGCTAGGGATCTATGCTCTTGAGGATGGAAGATGGCTATATTCGAAAGAGAGAGTGTGTAGTATGATATGATAAGAGCTGAAGCAGTTTTCCCGACATACCTAAACAAATTCCGTATTAATAAGTCCTGTTGGACGTTATCGCTTTATTTCAGTCCCTCGGATGTGAGGCAACCCTCGCTTGCGGACTTAGTCCGCCCACCATATATAAACAGGCGTTGCATCCCTAGAAATTCCTTTATCGCAATGACAGAGGAGCGTGAGCAGAGGCATCTGGAATAGTTCTCATATCCTCCAAAGTGGAAATGACACAGGGTACTTCCTCCATTCACACTGGACCATCTTGATTCATGATTGTTAAATCGGCACCACATGCTGGCTGAGCTGTTTACGATGCTACTGCTGGAAAAGCTTACAGGATATCTTTGACGAGATCACCGTTCAACTGGCAATTCAACCTACCACCGCAGGACTGGAGTTATGCGAGTGTGAGTTGAGGGCGAGGAAGGATGCAATGGAAGTGCGGTAGTGTAGGAAGAAAACGCCAGGAAGAGTGTGAAGAATGTAAACAAAAAGGCCGGCTAAGCAGTTATCAAAAGTCTACTAGCCAGTAGCTGATGAAAACTGGTTGATGAGCATTTGGAATTAGTTGATGTCAGGATCTGGCAGCGAGGGGAGCACTGTATAGATCTGAGAGTGAGCGATTGCTCAAGCTTGTACTGTCTGTTCATAAAGGACTCATTGGAAAAGAATGGAAGAAAAGAAGAAGGAAACTTCAGTGAAGAGATATTTGGTACTAAAAGTACTTCAGAAGAAAGACCTCATATCCTTCTTTGCACTTCAAGTGGCATAGCATTTGCGCTGAGTGGCAGTGACTTTACCAAACAAAGGACGACGTCCTGAACCTCAAAAAGTAGATGTAAGATGCCGCTTACTTCCTTGAAAGAATACCAAAATTTGGACCCAAATGTGATCGACCC